>WNWK01008904.1:0-80880 GCA_009830355.1 Cherax destructor | reverse complement strand
AGTACTGATTTAATTGGTGTGGGAGGTTTTAAATATGGTATAGCGGCGTTCCTATGGAAGGGACGATGCAGTGCATTATGAGTGGTTGCATACGTCATCTGTTGTCATTTCAATGTTATGGAAAACACAGTTACGGTGGTGTTACTCTGGGATATCAGTGCATGATTCGGTGTTTTTTTGGGATGATGGGTTTGTTGTGGTAGATTTAAAGTTTAAATTTGTATGTAATGTGATGACGTTGATATGAGGAATAAGATTGTTTTGTTTTTTTTGGCATTCATGTATATGGTGTTTCTGAAGATTTTAATGTTATACTTAATATTTGTGTGTTGTATTATGTGTGCCATATTTATGTATTGTATGTAACATGTTATTCTTGTGGGGGGCATTTCAGTGGTTCTTAGTGTTCATATTAATACGTCTAAGTGTGTAGACGTTGTTACATTTCATGTTGTAAATAATTTGTTGGGGTGTCGGTAGGGGTTCTAACGTAATTAGTTGAAATTTCATGTATTACCACAATGCTAGAGACAGTGGTATCAGGCGAAGGGGTACATATATTTATTATAACTTGTACATATTAGAATGTACATGTGTACTTTATTATTGATCATTATACGTGTTGTTTTGTGTATAGGCAGTAAGCAAGAAAGATCATGTTTTGGATATATCATTGGTTTCCTGGAAAAAATCAATATATGTAATGGCATGTCTAGGATATTGGCAAGGTTTGTTGAAGATGGACATGGCTCAATGTGCTCCATTCTGGATAAGTATGCACTTTGTTTTGAACAATTGATCATGAACATGGGGTTTATGTAGTGTGGGGGAGGGTTTGTAGGGGAGACAATTGGTATTTTATGATATGTATTAATCTTTCATGTGCATAGACTGTTAATATGTGGCTGTTTTTGGTTAGTTGTTGTTGGTCTTTTGGATTTTCATAGTTTACTATTGTAATGTTTTATTTGTGTATAATGAATTTAAATAAAAATATAAAAAAAAATTAGGAATTACTATGAAAAGAGGGCCTCGTATGGTGCTAAAACGATCTGTTTTTACATTTTTAAGTGTATATTCTGAATCAGCATTGAAAATAGTACACCTGGTGTGATTTTAAGTCATTTTTAAAATTTGGCTGAAAATGGCGAAAACGCTGATTTTTTTGGATTTTTTTGGGCGGAAAAACTTTTTCTCTCAAAATGGAAATTGGTCATGATGATAGTGTTTATTGGATCAATTGCTCCCCACAAACATGAAAAAATATAGAATATACAGCCCAATGAGAATATTAGCTTCCTCAATAAAGAATTACTAGGAAAAGAGGGCCCCGTATGGTGCTAAAACGATCTGTTTTTACATTTTTAAGTATATATTCTGAATCAGCATTGAAAATAGTACACCCGGTGTGATTTTAAGTCATTTTTAAAATTTAGCCGAAAATAGCGAAAACCGCTTTTTCTCTCAAAATGGAAATTGGTCCTGATGATAGTGTTTGTTGGATCAATTTCTCCCCACAAACATGAAAAAATCCAGAATATACAGCTTAATGAGAATATTAGCTTCCTCAATTAGGAATTACTGAGAAAAGAGGGCCTCGTATGGTGCTAAAACGATCTGTTTTTACATTTTTAAGTTTATATTCTGAATCAGCATTGAAAATAGTACACCTGGTGTGATTTTAAGTCATTTCTAAAATTTAGCCGAAAATGGCGAAAAACGCAAAAATGATAGTGTTTGTTGGATCAATTGCTCCCCACAAACATGAAAAAATCCAGAATATACAGCCCAATGAGAATATTAGCTTCCTCAATTAAGAATTACTGGGAAAAGAGGGCCTCGTATGGTGCTAAAACAATCTGTTTTTACATTTTTAAGTATATATTCTGAATCAGCATTGAAAATAGTACACCTGGTGTGATTTTAAGTCATTTTTAAAATGTGGCTGAAAATGGCGAAAAACACTGAACTATAGTTCAGGGATTTTTTCAGGCTAAAAAACTTTTTCTCTCAAAATGGAAATTGGTCCTGATGATAGTGTTTGTTGGATCAATTGCTCCCCACAAACATGAAAAAATCCAGAATATACAGCTTAATGAGAATATTAGCTTCCTCAATTAAGAATTACTGGGAAAAGAGGGCCTTGTATGGTGCTAAAACGATCTGTTTTTACATTTTTAAGTGTATATTCTGAATCAGCATTGAAAATAGTACACACGGTGTGATTTTAAGTCATTTTTAAAATTTGGCTGAAAATGGTGAAAAACGCTTAACTATATAGTTCAGGAATTTTTTCAGGCTAAAAAACTTTTTCTCTCAAAATGGAAATTGGTCCTGATGGTAGTGTTTGTTGGATCAATTGCTCCCCACAAACATGAAAAAATCCAGAATATACAGCTTAATGAGAATATTAGCTTCCTCAATTAAGAATTACTGGGAAAAGAGGGCCTCGTATGGTGCTAAAACGATCTGTTTTTACATTTTTAAGTATATATTCTGAATCAGCATTGAAAATAGTACACCCGGTGTGATTTTAAGTCATTTTTAAAATTTGGCTGAAAATGGCGAAAAACGCTGAACTATATAGTTCAGGGATTTTTTAGGGCGAAAAAACCTTTTCTCTCAAAATGGAAATTGGTCATGGTGATAGTGTTTATTGGATCAATTGCTCCTCACAAACATGAAAAAATACAGAATATACAGCTTAATGAGAATATTAGCTTCCTCAATTAGGAATTACTTGGAAAAGAGGGCCTTTTATGGCGCTAAAACGATCTGTTTTTACATTTTAAGTGTATATTCTGAATCAGCATTGAAAATAGTACACCCGGTGTGATTTTAAGTCATTTTTAAAATTTGGCCGAAAATGGCGAAAAACGCTGATTTTTGGATTTTTTTGGGCGGAAAAACTTTTTCTCTCAAAATGGAAATTGGTCATGATGATAGTGTTTATTGGATCAATTGCTCCCCACAAACATGAAAAAATATAGAATATACAGCCCAATGAGAATATTAGCTTCCTCAATAAAGAATTACTGAGAAAAGAGGGCCTCGTATGGTGCTAAAACGATCTGTTTTTACATTTTTAAGTATATATTCTGAATGAACTATAGTTCAGGGATTTTTTCAGGCAAAAAAACTTTTTCTCTCAAAATGGAAATTAGTCATGATTATAGTGTTTGTTGGATCAATTGCTCCCTACAAACATGAAAAAATCCAGAATATACAGCTTAATGAGAAGATTAGGTTCCTCAATTAGAAATTACTGGGAAAAGAGTGTCTCGTATGGTGCTAAAACGATCTGATTTTACATTTTTAAGTGTATATTCTGAATAGGCATTGAAAGTAGTACCCCCGTTGTGATTTTAAGTCATTTTTAAAATTTGGCTGAAAATTGCAAGGAATGCTAAACTACTACACAGGGATTTTTTGTGGGGAAAAAACTTTTTTTATCAAAATGGAAATTGATCATGATGATAGTGTTTGTTGAATCAATTGCTCCCCACAAACATGAAAAAATCCAGAATATAAAGCTTAATGAGAATATTAGCTTCCACAATTAGGAATTACTGGGAAAAGAGGGCCTCCTATGGTGCTAAAACGATTTGATTTTACATTTTTATGTGTATATTCTGAATATGCATAGAAAGTAGTACCCCTGGTGTGATTTTAAGTCATTTTTAAAATTTTGCCGAAAATGGCGAAAAACGCTGAATTTTAAGCGAAAAACTTTTCTCTCAAAATGGAAATTTGTCATGATGATAGTGTTTGTTGGATCAATTGCTCCCCATAAATATGAAAAATCAAGAATATACAGCATGAGAATATTAGCTTAGTAGATAAGGAATTACACTTAAAATTGTAAAATCAGATCATTTTAGCACTATACAAGGCCCTCTTTTCCCAGTAATTCCTCATTGACGAAGCTAATATTTTCATTATGCTGTATATTCTGGATTTGTTCATGTTTGTGGGGAGCAATTGATCCAACAAACAGTATCATCATGACCAATTTCCATTTTGAGAGAAAAAGTTTTTTCTGGCGAAAAAATCTCTGAACTATAGCTGCCATTTTCTGCCGAATTTTAAAAATTACTTAAAATCACACCGCGGGTACTATTTTCAATGCTGATTCAGAATATACATGTGAGGGAAAAGCCCATAGATGGAAGTAATGAAAGTGTCAATGTCTACATGATGATAGTTTGTGTGGTTTTCTGCTTGTTAAGGTAGGATGAGTGTCTAGCTCCCGCTATCCCCCGTTCTTCCACCCGATGGGAGGTGAAGTGTGTGGCTACGGCAAGAGATATATTCACTTGACTGACCGCCCTCAACACCACTAAGTCTTCACAGCTGCTTCTGTCTTATTTTATGTTAAGAGCTTCACTCGTGATTTTGGAAACTTAATTCTGCTCTGCCTTGTCTTATTGTAAAGTAATTTGTTTAAATGTCTCACCATTTCTTTTAAAGGCCTTATGCCTACTATGAGAGTGATGATTGGAGTGGTGAGTGATTGTCTTGTAATTTCTTTACAGCCTTCTGGACGAGCTTGGGTCATCTGGCACAAAGCAGAGTGGGTTTGCTGGAGTTATCTCAAGTGAGACCAAGAGACAAACTAAAACTATTATTCATTAACTGTGGTTCAGCTAGAGCCAAAACCCAGGCAACTGTTTTTCACCCGTGGACGACACCTGGTACCTTGGTTAACTACGGGAGTTTCTAACTTGATTTTGGAAACATAAGTCAACCGAGTGGTTGTTGACACATCTATCGATTCATAAACAGCAAGGAGTTCAGAAAACAAGGAACAATTCAGAGCTTCCGTGACAAGAACATCGACACCTAAAAATGTAAAATCAAATCATTTTAGCACCATACAAGGCCCTCCATTCCCAGTAATTCCTAATTGGCGAAGCTAATATTCTCATTATGCTGTATATTCTGGATTTTGTAATGTTTGTGGGAGGCAATTGATCCAACAAACACTATCATCATGACCAATTTCCATTTTGAGACAAAAAGTTTTTTCGCCCATAAAATTCAGCGTTTTTCGCCATTTTCAGCCAAATCAGTGTCGGCTGAGTGGTTGAGGGGAGCAGACGTGTATTGAGGGGATCTGGACATACAAATTTGCAGGCCTAACTATTTCTGGAGAAATAGTTAGGCTGATTAGGTAAAACTGGTCAATTAGCAAGAACTCATCTAAAATTAAGTCCTTTCTAAAATTTTCTCTTAAACGTTTAAAGATATATTTTTTTCATTTATGTTAATGTAAAAATTTATAATTTTGTACCAAGAGAAACTTTGAAAACCTACCTAACCTTATTATAACAAACACAATTTAATTTAGCCTAACCCAACTAAATATATTTTAGATACTTTTACAATAATTTAATAATAAACAAACAAAATGAAATATATTTTTTTTCGTTAGGTTCAGAATGATTTTTGCGTAATTATTACATACACAAATTTTAACTTGTCTTATATGGCAAGGTGAGCGTTGCTATTTAAGCCAAAATGCAAGTTTTACCTAATCGCACGACAATATATATATATATATATATATATATATATATATATATATATATATATGTCGTGCGATTAGGTAAAACTTGCGATTTTGCTTAAATAAGCAACGCTCACCTGCTATAAGACAAGTGAAAATTTGTGTATGCAATAATTTCGTCAAAATCATTCTGAACATAACGAAAAATATATTTCATTGTATTTCTTTATTATTAGAATTAATGTTAACGTATCTAAAATATATTTAATTGAGATAAACTAAATTAAATCTGTTGTAATAAGGTTAGGTAGGTTTCAAAGTTTCTCTTAATAAATTATAAATTCTTACTTTAACATAAATGAAAAAATATATCTTTAAACTGTAAGAAAAATTTTAGAAAGACTTAATTTTAGATGAGTTCTTGCTAATTGACCAGTTTTACTAATCGGCACGACATATATATATATATATATATATATATATATATATATATATATATATATATATATATATATATATATATATATATATATATATGTCGTGCCTAATAGGTAAAACTGGTCAATTAGCAAGAACTCATCTAAAATTAAGTAATTTCTAAAATTTTCTCTTATACGTTTGAAGATATATTTTTTCATTTATGTTAATGTAAGAATTTTTAATTTTGTACCAAGAGAAACTTTGAAAACCTACCTAACCTTATTACAACAAGCGCAATTTAATTTAGCTAACCCAACTAACTATATTTTAGATACGTTAACATTAATTTAATAATAAACAAATACAATGAAATATATTTTTCGTTAGGTTCAGATGATTTGGCGAAATTATTGCATACACAAATTTTCACTTGTCTTATATGGCAAGGTGAGCGTTGCTATTTAAGCCAAATCGCAAGTTTTACCTAATCGGCACGACATATATATATATATATATATATATATATATATATATATATATATATATATGTCGTGCCGATTAGGTAAAACTGGCGATTTTGGCTAAATGCAACTCTTCTTGCCATATAAGACAAGTGAAAATTTGTGTATGCAATAATTTCGCCAAAATCATTCTGAACATAGCGAAAAATATATTTCATTGTGTTTGTTTATTATTAAATTGATGTTAACGTATCTAAGATATATTTAGTTGGGTTAGGCTAAATTAAATTGCGCTTGTTGTAATAGGTAGAGTAGGTTTTCAAAGTTTCTCGTGATACAAAATTATAAATTCTTACATTAACATAAGTGAAAAATATATCTTTAAACGTATAAGAGAAAATTTTAGAAGGACTTAATTTTAGATGAGTTCTGCTAATTTCCAGTTTTACCTAATCGGCACGACATATATATATATATATATATGTCGTGCCGATTAGAAAACTGCGATTTTGGCTTAAATAGCAACGCTCTTCTTGCCATATAAGACAAGTGAAAATTTGTGTATGTAATAATTTCGGAAAAATTATTCTGAACCTAACGAAAAAAATATATTTCATTGTGTTTGTTTATTATTAAATTAATGTTAACGTATCTAAAATATATTTAATTGGGTTAGGCTAAATTAAATTGCGCTTGTTGTAATAAGGTTAGGTAGGTTTTCAAAGTTTCTCTTGGTACAAAATTATAAATTTTTACATTAACGTAAATGAAAAAAATATATCTTTAAACGTATAAGAGAAATTTTTAGAAAGGACTTAATTTTAAATGAGTTCTTGCTAATTGACCAGTTTTACCTAATCGGCACGACATATATATATATATATATATATATATATATATATATATATATATATATATATATATATATAGCAAGACAACCACTATGAATAAATAGAAAGTTATCATTGAATTATAATTTTTGAGATCAATATTACCTACTGTTCTACCTTTCTTTATTATCATCGTTGTAGTTTGTGATTAGGTGTAAGACCTTGTCTGTGCAATCCATTATTGTACCATATTATTAACACCCATACAAAAAGTCTGAATGTTTATGTTAGACTTTATGTTAGACTTCTAACTATAGTAAATATGAGTAGTAACCTGAGTTAAATAAGTACATGTACATAATTGGAAGTGTTCATTGAACTGGAACCCTGTCTTACACCAGATACCTGTAAGTGATCCCTTGATATCTGTGTTCAAATGCCAGTAAGTGTTCACTTCTTCATTGTATACATTGTATCATTTTTTTTTATTCGTTTGCTCAATATTTCCATGAACAAATTCACTCATAATATTCATATTTAAAGTTAAGTGTTATAATTATTCTCCTTGCATTCAATTATTTACTTAATTTACAATTAAAGTTAATTAAAGTGTACAGTCTACATATTCCCAGTGCACAATTAATTTTTATTGCTGCATTAATCACTTCTGCAACTTACTTTATTGTTCTCCAGTGATTAATTTCTGCAATTATTTTATATAGTATTTTGTGCTCTATTTTAATTTATTTATTGTTTATTTCTGACAAGTGCTAAAGTGTAATTCAGTGAGTTGTCAATTCTCATGCAATGTACCTTAGACATTTTAATTACTTGTAATGTCTGCAATATTTTTATTTTAATGAGGTATCATATTAGGTGGCAGTAGCCTGTATTGTGTAATATTTTTGTGATCAATATTACCTACTGTTCTACCTCTCTTTATTCTCATCTTGTGATTTGTGATTAGGTGTAAGACCTTGTCTGTACAATCCATTCTTGTACCATATTATTAATACTGAGTCTTACATGAGCTATCATCACCTGCAAACATGGCAACTGTCACAGACGAATATATTTCTGCAGGTGATGACAATGAGGATAGCTTCCAGATCTTTATAAGTAAACAAAGAAGGAAAAGTGAGAAAGGGCTAGAGCGCCGACTTGATTCATAGGCAATGTGAAACTAGACGTCCATGGTGCACACAGGGTGCAAGAAGCCTTTCTTCTAAGGAAAACTGTGTTAAGCTGAACTTCCCTGACAACACCCTGCTGCAGGGTAGGTGTGCATGTCTAATGGCAGCAGTAAATGCACATCCGAAGGCGAGGATCCACTTTGGAAAAAAACATCTTATGAACAAGAGATTGTAATAACTCGCTACAATGGATAGATTACAAATCTTTTCATGGAACATTGCTTCTATTAGGAAGCGGTTGCCTGACTTACATCATATTAGTGCAACCAAGAATATTGATGTCATCTGTTTGCAGGAATGTAGACTGAAAAAGGAGTACCTCCACCAAAGTTGTCTGGATATGCAGCTTATAACTTAAGGTCAACCAACTGTTGTGTGATGTATGTCAGAAAGAACTTGCCACATTCACTCCTTACCCTGCAGAGTCGAGCAAACATGCAGTATCATAGTGTCAGAGTATACGCAGGCGATTTTTCCATAAACATTTTTAATCTTTATGCCCCAAGATTATGACAAGAAGGCATATAGTTCCTTGATAATGTGAGTAGTCACGAAAGCACTTGGAATTCTTCTATTTTTTCATAGTGGTTGTCTTGCATATTTTGATATCACCTGTTTACTGTGATCTTTTTGCATAGATAAGTATGTTTATGGAGCAACTTGCAATGTGAACAGACTGACTGATGTTGTAGTGGCCAGGCTTAGGCTTGGTTACAAGTACTTCTGGCAGTTTGGGAGACACACAGATGATGATCAAACTAAATGCAAATTATGTGATCAGGCATATGGTCACTGTCTTGAACACTATGTGCTTAATTGTCCACTTATTGAGGAATATAGAGATAGACAGTATAATAACCTATGTAACATGTCAAGATATCTTATTAATGAAAATAAGATACCAGTTATACTAAACAAATTTCCTAAATTTGCTTGTAACAGATAAGTGAAATGTAGATATAAATCCAAATGTACAATTGTTAATCCTTTTGGGGCCTAGTACCTAGGCCTTTTGTGTATCCATATGCTCTTGCGCTACCGTCCACAGGATGGATATGAGGTGCACAATAAACTAGCCACTTCGGTAGCAAAATCTAATCTAATCAGCAAAATTTTAAAAATTACCTAAAATCACACCGGTGGACCTATTTTCTATGCTGATTCAGAATATACACTTAAAAATGTATAATCAGATCATTTTAAAACCACACAAGCCCCTCTTTTCCTAGAAATTCCTTATTGACGAAGCTAATATTTTCATTATGCTGTTGTCAGGGGAACGCCTTCCACCTGAACAAAAAATTAATGGAAAAATAAATGATAAATAATAAAAAAATGGGATATTGAATAAAGATAGGTTTTTCTGAATTTTACTTAAAATTAAATAAAAAAAATGGCTGTTGAGGTTCTGGTCTGTTGGTGAGTCAGGAGTATGCAAAAACCGGAGGTTGGAGAAATGGTGGTGGTTTTCTCTGAGTAGATGGTGTCAGGGGAACGCCTTCCACCTGAGCAAAAAAATAAAGGAAAAATAATAAAAAATAAAGACTCTTGGGTAAGGAATAAAATGAAGATTTTTCTAAATTTTAATTAAAATAGATAAAAAAAAGGAAGTTGGCCGTTGTGGTTCTGGCAGGATGTAGAGTAGGAGAATATAAGGCCCAGGATGAGTCTCAGGTGTAGACGAGATGGTGGAAGGTTATCCTGGGCAGATGTTAGGAATTCTCCTATGCCACTTGGTCACGGTAAGTAAGACATAGAAGCGGAATGAGTAGACAGAAGAAGCTAAGTCAGATTGACGTACATCTTGCTCCTTCAAATCAAGGCGTCTGTACGGGCTGACCAGGCCAGCAGCAGAGCTGATAAGAAAAAGAAAATTGGTTACCACAAGTAAGCAAACATAACGCTTAAGAAAGAAAAAGGATAGCATGTTCACTTTAAGATGGAAGACATTACTTGTAACCATAAAAACAACAACCACAAAAAATACTCCTGGTAGATCACCTTACCTGATCAGGAGAAGAGTGGAGGTGAAGTGACTCTCCCAGTTCCGCTCCACACCAGGTAAAGTTACTACCACCAGACAAGGGGTCTGCCTCGGCCCGCTAGATGGAAGCACGGGCTGAACCCTCGAATGATCCCCGGCTGACTAAAAACCTTAACCCCCAATTATACTCCACTTTTCCCTCACAATACCCCCCTTCCAAAACTTATAGTCGGAGGCAATAAGTTATTAACCAGTGGGAAAAGAATTATATATATCCTCGGCTCCACCAATCTGAAAAGTGGGTACAAGAGCACGGTGTATAAGACTTTAAACTTATAGGATGATACTGTGGCACAACATTCCTTCTCCACTGTGGAGTATCTTGAACTGTACCATCAAATACTTCAGTGGCTTGATTGAAATATAAACTAATTGCTAACTTTTTATACTAATTGTTAAATTCTCAATGTTTAAATTCCAGTACCTAAATTTTGTAAACCTAACCTTACAATCTGTATATCCATTGTATAGCTATTGAGTAAGACCTATCATAAGACTGCCTGAAAAGCCTAGGCATACCTAGGCATATTATTGGCCATCTTGTAATATCAACTTTAATGTATAACTATAAGTACCCCCCACCTTGTATTACATGAAATAAAGGATTTGAATTTGAAAAAATACCTGGGTCTCTTAGTCTTTATTAAATAGGAACTCTTAGTTCTACCTTTTTGTAAGTAATGTTGGCAAACTGGACAGGCTCTACAGAATTTATAGATGTCAGAGGACATCCCCGGCCAGAAGTACAAATCTCTGATCTTATCTAAGGTCTTCAGACGTGCAAAATGGCCAGAGACTGCTAGTTCATGAGTACTTTTCATAATAGACTTACGGCAAATTTTAGGAAGGACCAATAGACTTTCCCATGTCATAGAGTATATCTGCCGATACAATAGTCTTATATAGAAAGTTTTTCTTGTACTCAAATTTATAGGAAAGGTTCTTTTCTTTAATTATGTTGCCCTTTTCTGCTAGTTTACGAATTTCCTCTAAGGATGGACAAGTCTTCTGGAAATTCTCTAAATCAAGGTGGGACAACTCAAAAGAGTATCCTTTGCAGGGAACTTAAGAATGAATAGGTTTTACCTCAGACTGGGCTCTAGTAAGGACTTTAATAGTGTCCAGTTGAGATGGTTCAGTCACCTGTGCTTCTTCCTTAATTTCAGTGCTGCCTGGTTTTGATGACTGTCTCTCTACGGGTGTTTCCAGAGCTTCAAGATTATCCAATCTAGGAATTACGTTATTCCACTGGATCACTTCCGGAGATATGAGGGAAGGAACAGAGGTATTAAGTTAAACATCCTTCTCCAAATCTCTCGAAAACCCCACACAGTCTAATTCAGATGGGAAGGTAGCCCCTTCTATGTTCCCAACCAAAACTGAACATGAAGTTATAGGGGCAACTACTGCATTAACCCGACCCGTGAACCATTTACACCTTATGAAACATCTAATAATTGGGAACAAATCACATCTACCTAAATAGTCTGTTAACTTAGTAGTTTTATTACGTGCTGAATCTAGGTTTGGGAAAAGTTTGCTTTTAATACCATTTACAGTACCTTCACTCAAAGGTGCCTTATTGATAGATTGGGTGAAGCACATTCCTTTCCTTTGGGACATTCTGAACGTCGATGTCCCAATTCATTACAATTTAAACATCTCAGTGTGAAGGCCGGAGAATTCTTAGAGTCAGAGGGTTTGTTACCCTCAGACACAGATTTATATCTATCTCGCTCTTTAGGGTAGCTATTATGCGCACAAGCATAAATATCTGCGGCTTCTGCCATTTCTGAAGCCGTGTGAATATTTTGTTCTTTGATAAAGATACGTAAGTCAGAGTTAGCAGCAGAAAGGAATTGATCCCTTACCATTAGGTCACGTAATGAAGCAAAGTCGTGGTCGACTTTGGCACTATCAATCCAACAATCAAACAAGCTGGAAAGTGTTGTCAGATACTGCATGTAATTCTGATTGGGGATATTCTAGTGTGTCGAAACTCAGACCTGTAATGGTGAGTGGTTTTCTTGAAAGCTTGAGGATAATCATTTATTATTTCCGCTGGTAAGGTGGAATATATATTAAATGCTGACTCAGAAAGAAGTAAGCCAAGCCTAGTGGCCCAAGAATCTGATGGCCAATCACAGAGAGTGGCAATGTTTTCAAACCTGATAATATAGGCCGTGATGTCATCCTGCTCTGTGAAAGGTGGTATTTGTGGCATCCTAATGTTAGATTCATGGGTAGGGTATTCCAGTACCCTTTCATCTATTTTATGTTTAGATAGCTCTACTTTCTTGGCTTCTAATTCAAATCTTAATTGTTCTAACTCCCTCTGCTTTGCTTGTTCTTCAATCTCCTTCATCTCGAAGGCTACTTCCCTTGCCTGAACTCTGTCTTCTCTAGCTATCCTTTCCTGTTCTCTTTTGTCCTCACGAGCAATCCTTTCATCTTCTCGAGCTAGTCTTTCTGTTCCTTTTTCTCTTCTCGATCTAGTCTTTTCTAGAGCTAGTCTTTCCTGTTCCTTTTCTCTTCTCGAGCTAGTTTTTCCTGGTCTTCCCTTTTGACTAAAGCCATCTTAGCAGTTATGTAGCTATCAAGGCTTTGTCCTGTAAATCCCATTTCCTTTTCAGCCTTCAACCAGAAATCTAAGGAATCCATCTTTCGAAAAGAAATGTTATACAAACCACACTCCACAAGTTATTCTTAAATTAACAACTGAAACGTCTGTTTCCTAAGAGGGACTAAGTCCGCACACTTTTCCACCTTCCCGAAGAAGGAAATGAAATAATATTTCCAACTTAGAAGGCACTCTAGTGGGCTCAATAGCCTTCAATATGATAAATGAATACTGTTCATACAGGAGGGGTTATTATTGAAGTTCCCCAGGTCAAAAAAAATTAGCAAACTTCTAAATCTAACCTTAGAACCAAAACACCGGTAAGTCCTCTAGACTACCAATCATGACTTGACACCTTAACGAACTCACCCTTTTCAACCTTAAATGTAATATTCACAACCAGGTGAACCATCAAAAGATGTTGCCTCCAGTCCTATCCTGGCAAGGTCGCCATTGTCAGGGGAACGCCTTCCACCTGAAGAAAAAATTAATGGAAAAATAAATGATAATAAAAAACTGTGATATTGAATAAAGATAGGTTTTTCTGGATTTTACTTAAAATTAAATCAAATTAAAAAAAAATGGCCGTTGTGGTTCTGGTCTGTTGGCGAGTCAGGAGTATGCAATGACCGGAGGTTGGAGAAATGATGGTGGTTTTCTCCGAGTAGATGGTAAGTCTCTGGAGGAGATGGTAAATCTCCAGAGTAGATGGTAAGTCTCGGTGCTTTTGTCTCGTGCGCCCACAATGTTGCAGCACCACACTGTAGATGTCGAAAGAGGTGAGATCTTTAACGCAACACCCTCTAATGCCCGCAAGTCAGGAACTTGAGTCAGAGGAGTTGTTGGAATTTATCGTAAGTCCAAGGGAATCTTGGTCACAAGTCTAGTGTCTATCCTGGAGAACCAGTTCAGATGTGAAACATTTAAGATTGAAAAAGGTGTTCCATAATGGCCAAGTCACTACTGGTAATCAAAGAAAACTTAGAAACAAACAAAAGAAATACTCCTGGTAGATCACCTTACCTGATCCGGAGAATAGTGAAGGTGAAGTGACTCTCCTCTCCCCAGCCGACACCAGGTAAGAGTAATGCTACCAGGAGTAAAAGTAAAACCTCCAACAGACAACCGGGAACAAGAGTTTTGCCACAGTCTGCTAGATGGTAGTGCCTGCTGTAACTAATTAATAATACTCCCGGCTGACTGAACAACCGTAACCCTATTTATAATTACTTTTCCCTCACACTGTATATTCTGGATTTTTTCATGTTTGGGGGAGAAATTGATCCAACAAACACTATCATCATGACCAATTTCCATTTTGAGAGAAAAAGTTTTTTCCCCAAAAATCCCTAAACTACATTTTGCATTCGCTGCCCAGCCTTTGTGGTGTGCGGGTGAGCTGCTCAGGTCCCTGGTAGCAGTTCAGCAAAGCTTGGTTTTCCTAACAACAACAGTCTGTATAGAGATTCTACAGGGGGCCATTTACCCAAACAACATGGATGTGCTACTGCCCTTGATTATCAGGGACACTTTCAAGATCCAGAATGCAGATTTATATGGTGTTTCTCTGAATGGAGCCGACAGGAATCTTCGTTAAACTAAACACCAGTGCAGCATATGACGCCCTTGTGGATACATATCAGGAGTCAAGGATTGGGATTAATTCAAGTCTGGAGGTACATCTGCATGATGTCTCAGCACATTATACTTGGCTTAAAATTCGTAATGTACCTTTTGAAGCCAGGGAGATGGATGTGAAGGAGGTGTATCAGCAGTTTGGGGTAATCCATGCGATTACGAAGGGCTGCTGGGCCCAAGGTCTATGTGCTGGATTGCTAGAAGGTTCATTCTCTGTGAAGATGACGATTAGGAGGCAGATACCATCGTACATGCTCATGGACGTCTTCAGAACGCAGGTATATGTGACCTATCCTGGGCAGCTGAGAACCTGTCGTCTCTGTGGTGTGGCTGGTCATGTTGCGGCGACTTGTGAATGTCGTGGCGATCCTCAGCAGCGGCGTCAGGGTATGGAACATCAGCAGGAAGACGCAGGTTCAAGAGGTGAAGTACAACCAGCCGTGGTTATGGAGCGTGGCAGAGAGTGGAGTGAGGTGGTCGAGGCATCTGAGGTGGTGGTCACAACACTGCCGTCGGCTATGATGGAAACGGAGCCTGAGCCTCGTCGGGTTGAGGTGACACAGGGAACATTAACCTGGATGCTGAGTTGGCCTCCCCTTTGTTGGAGGATTTGTGTAGGATATTCGACAGCCCAACATCAGAGGAGCATGAGTGTGGAGAGAAGGATGAGTGTGAGCCGGGATCTGAGTATGAGGTGGAAGGGGAAAGGGTAATTGGTAGATAGGTGGAGGAAGTGAAGGTGGAGGTGCATAGGGAGGAGGAGAAGGGGGTGATGGAAGTGGTGGGGGAATCGAGGAAACGATCCAGTGGTATGGCTGAAAATGATGTGCTTACCCTGGGCCAGAGGTCGGGTAAAAAGGCTTCAGTAGAGATGGCTCAGGCTAACAAAGGAGGGGAAGGGGGAAAGTTGGCAAAGCAGGGTATGAAAGGGGAAAATGGCAAGGAAGGTGTGGTGCAGGTGGGAGCTGCCAAGGTTGTAAAGTATAAAGGTACACCCCGTTGTTGTATTCAGGTGTCTGAGTGGTAATGTTAATGGCCTGTGCACGGAGGTAAAGAGACGGTGGCTAGAAATGACATTGAGACGTATGAGAGTTAATGTGTGTATCATTCAAGAGCACAATTTTAGGTGTGGATGTGACTTACAGTTGAATGGATATGCAATGTATACGGGCAGTTCAGGAAGCTTAAAGGGTGGGGTCGTGATAGGGATAAGTCTGACCAGTCCTTTTCGATTACGGACTTGAGAAGAGGGAGGGGGGTGGAAGGATTGTGAGAGTGGAGGGGAAGTGGGGGGAGGTCCAGCTGGCGCTGGTTGGCGTGTATATGCCGGCGGTGTATATACAGCGATGTAAGGAGGATTTTGTATGGGACGAGTTTATTTAGGCCCTGCGAGGGTTGCCTATGGTCTCAGTGATTGCCGGGGACTGGAATTGTGTGTTACAGGAGAAGGATGTAGAGCCGCGGGGATCAGGGTGTGTATTAGGTGTGTTACGGGAAGTCCTTGAGGCAGTTGGGGTGGTGGATGTCGTCAGTGGAGGGGGTTGGGATGTGGATTATACGTTTTCTCGTCAAGGATAAGCAGCTAGGCTAGATAGAATATATGTATCAAGGGTGGTGCAAGTGGAACGGGTTAGTTGCATCGACGTAGGATTCTCTGACCACAGGGTGTTTTAGTGGAGTTCGGGTGGGTGGGGGCGGTAGCTACTTATCCAGGTTATTGGAAGTTTAATGGATGGGGTGGGGCACAGAGAGGTTTTCGCAGATTGGTGGGCACGGCTGTGGGGGGAGGGTAGGGGTATTGTCGATGTGGTAGGTTGGTTGAGTGGGAGGGCAAAGGTGGCCATTCGCGAGTTTTATCAGAGGGTGGAAAGGGAGGAAGCAAGGTACTGTTTTGGGAAACAGAAATACTTGGAGGCGCAGTTGCAGGACTGTTATGATACATGGGGTAGGCAGAGGCAGGGGGAAATAGATAATTTGCGCAGACAGCTTCGGGAAATACAGAATGAGTGCTTTCAAGCTCTTAAGGTAAGGAGGGAGTGGAAGACGTTCTGTGGGGGGATAAGCCTTCAGCTTTGGTGTTGTGTAGATTTCAGGGGAAGCGTAGGGGTATTACGATCATGTCTTTGAAGGTGGATGGGGATTTGTGTGGGTATAGGGCAGGGCAGGTGGTGAATACAACAGAGGGGATGTGTGGGTATGCGGGGCACTGGTTTAGACGGAAGATGGGCAGGATGGGATATGATGTGGCGGAGGGTAATAGGGTTTTGGAGGGAGTCTTGGAGGGTGTGGATGGAGAAGGGAAGAGAGGTTTGGAGGGGGACATTACAGAAGAGGAGGTGGGGCGGGCGGTGCAGGAGTTACATTTAGGGAAGGCGTCGGGATTCGATGGGATTCCTGGGGATTTTTATGTTAGGCATTGGGAGGTGTTACGGGAAGTGTTGTTGAAGGCCTTTAATTGGATGAAGTTGGGAGGTAAAATGGGTCTCGGGCATAGGATGGGGATAGTAGTGTTGGTGCCCAAGGGGAATGATGGGAATACTCTGAGTGGTTATAGAGCTATAACTCTTCTTTGTGGCGATTGTAAGATCTTTGCAAGATCTTGGGGAATCGAATGAAGAGGGATTTGGGTAGGCTTTTGGATGAGGGGCAGTTTGGTGTGCCAGGGAGGAGTATGCATATGGGGCATTATAGAATCAGGTATTTTCTTGAGAGGAGAGGGGAGGAGGTGTTATCAGCTTGGATTGGGAAACCGCTTATGATAGGGTGGAAAGAGGGATGTTGTGGAAGATTTTGGGGAGGCAGGGATTTGGGGAGGAGGTGGTTGGTTGGGTAAAAACGCTTTATGAAGGGGCACAGTTTCGGGTCCAGATTAATGGGATGTTAGGGGAGGTTGTGAGCATGGGTAGGGGACTGAGGCAGGGTTGTCCTGTATCTCAGCTTCTTTTTGCGTGTCTGCAGAACCTCTTTTATGGGTTTGTAAGGGAGGGAGTGTGGGAACAGGTAGAGGATCCTAGGATGGCCCCCGGAATTATGGGTTACGTAAATGACACCACGATTCTGGTGGGCGGTGAGGAGGGTTTAGCCAATGTGGATAGGATTGTCAGGGTTTTTGGGAAAGCTACGGGGATGGGGGTTAATAGAATGAAGTCCAAGGTGATGGAGGTAGGCACCTGGGTGGGAGGGGCGTTGGGGAGGGGGTGTGGGTGGATTTTGGTAGACAGGCTTAAGATTTGTGGGATAACTTTTGCTAGGGATGCTCAGGAGGCACGAAGGATTAATTCGACGGAAGTGGTGGATGCTGCCATTACAAGGATGGGGAGTTGGAAACCAAGGGAGGTAATTCTTTTGCAGAGATAGTTATTAATACACTCATTTATACTAGGTTGTGGTTTGTGGGTGCGATATACTCCTTTTGTGATGAGGACATTCTTCGTTTGCAAAGGAAGACTATAAGGTTTATTTGGGCATATGGTAGGCATTGGTTGCATCAGGATGTAGTTATGGCAAAGGTGAGGTTAGGGGGGTTGGGATTGATACCTTTGCATCATAGATTGTTGGTTGTGTATGTGAAGCAGGAATTCCTGGGAGGGAGAGGATATCAGGGAGCATGGGTAGATCAAGTAATGCAGGTTGTGAGGAGATGGTGCTGACTTGTGAGGCAATCTTAAGATTTTTGTTGGTGGTGAGGGATCCTGGGAGGGTTAAGGTAAGTAAACTTGACAGGGCGGGGGAAAATTTAGAGGTTGTACAGGGAAAGGTAGAATTTCCCCTATACAATTGGAAGGTGTGGTTTTGCATAAGAAGGGTAAAAGTTCCATCAAGGGTAAGGGAGACAGGTTATCGTTTCCTGCATGGTGTCTTAGCATCACAAGCATGGCTGTTTCATATGGGTATAGTGGTAGATGGGTCGTGTCCTCTTTGTGGGGAGTTAGATACGGTGTATCATTCTGTGTATTTTTGTAGTGATTTGGATGATGAGGGGGTTTGGCTTGGGGGAGTGTTTAGAAGTGTGGGAGGGGGGGTATCAATCTTACAGGGTTTAAGCTTGGATTTCAAGGGTTCTTCAGATGATGTTCAAAGGGTGTTAGTGTATGTCGTTTTGGATTATATTCACATGCCCTGGGGTATGATTGAGGTGAGTGGTACAGGTAGGATTTGGGCACTAGCAGCTAGATTCTATAGAACGAGATATAGGAACCAGGAGATATATGGGAAATGTTGGGAGAAGGCATTTTCGGTGGGGTACAGGGCTATAACTTTGAGGGCTTTAAGGGGTGGATGAGTTGGCAGTTGTAAGGGGGCTGGTCAGTAAAGGCATAGGGATGGGGCTGGTTGAAAGGTTGTGTGAGGGTGGGGGGGTTAGGTGGTGTCTGTGTGGGGGAGGTTTTGGGGGGGTTTCATATCGAGTATGCACGTTGAAGAGGGGACTGTCAACAGGTGGGGGGTTTGGGGAGACGGCTAGACACAGGAAGGTATGCATGGGTGTGTTTGTGACTCAAGACTTTCGGAGATGTCCCGGGGAGGGTGTATGTAAGGGGAGAGGCGACTAGGGTTTACCTCGACTGTATGCTTTATTATATTATGACTGGATAATTTGGAGTGTTGGCTTCTTGGTAATGTTTTTTATAGATATTTCAATGTTTTTGTATTGACATATGTTTAAGGTTTAACATGTTTTGGGGCTATGTTTTATAGCTCTAAAAGTGATGGCATTTGTTTTGTTGTGTGGTGATCTTTTGTGAGGAAGATACTGTGTAGGTTTATAATTTTATTTAGCAGTGCGGAAAATTAGTAAGGTCCGTTACAGACAAGGATGCTATATGTCTTATGTGGGTCATAAATGTAAGGCCAGTTCAGCTGGCTATGGCAGTGTTTCTTTGACATCCGAGGGTTTAGTGCACCTATAGGTTTGTGTAAATTCATAACGGTAGGTTTGATGGACCTATGTCCATGAAAGAGTATGTGTATGTTAGTGGAATGGTGGGGGGCATGTGGAATATATTACATTGTATACTTTTACATTGTGTGGTCATTAGACCCTTGCTGAGCCTTCATTTATAGTGTCATGCAATATACATGTTTTCGCCTTAAAGGCACATTGTTTCTTGTACATATTGGAGTTTTTAGCGGAGTTACGTTTTTAGTGACGTTTTTTCCAAAACTCATGTGTTTGTGTTAAATCTGTATTTTGTTTTGTAATCTGTTTCACAATATGTCCATCATGAAATAAAGTATTTTGGTGAGTGTGAGATTTGGCTCACCACATTTTCTGTGATCTTTTTGTTTGTATACTTTGGTGCGTCCTGTCCATATGTTAAGTTCAGTTTGTATTAATTTTGGCTTATTAGATGGCTGATGTTTTAAGGCCAAGACATGTTATTTGTTTGATGTACTTATCATGTTATTTAATAAAAATATAAAAAAAAATTGCATTTTACCTTTTTTCGTCATTTACGGCCAAATTTTAAAAAATTCTTAAGATCACACCGGGGCTACTATCTTCTATGCTGATTCAGAATATACACTTAAAAATCATTTTAGCACCATATGAGGCCATCTTTTTCCAGTAATTCCTAATTGAGGAAGCTAATATTCTCATTATGCTGTATATTCTGGATTTTTTTCATGTTTGTGGGGAGCAATTGATCTAACAAACACTATCATCATGACCAATTTCCATTTTGAGAGAAAAAGTATTTTCGCCTGTTGTGAACCCTGAACAATATAATTGGGTTAAATGGTTGACGCACCATTTGAGTACTGCACGTCCAGTATTACTGGGCTGCAGTGCCCGGTGTGACGTCACCACAGTTAATGTCAGTGTCTTGTGACACTGGTAAGGTGTGTCTTGTGACACTGGTAAGGTGTGTCTTGTGACACTGGTAAGGTGTGTGTCTCGTGACACTGGTAAGGTGTGTGTCTCGTGACACTGGTAAGGTGTGTGTCTTGTGACACTGGTAAGGTGTGTGTCTCGTGACACTGGTAAGGTGTGTCTCGTGACACTGGTAAGGTGTGTGTCTTGTGACATTGGTAAGGTGTGTCTCGTGACACTGGTAAGGTGTGTGTCTTGTGACACTGGTATAACGTGTCTTGACTAGTAGAAAAGTAATAGAATATGTCGTGTGACATTAATAAGACTGGTTAGTCGTGAGAGATTTAACAATGTATTTTAATATTCTTTTAGTACAAATTATATTACGCTTATTGTACCAAAGACCATGCTTTTATTTTATATTTTATATGTACAAAGGTTGTACTCTTATGTTATATAGATTTTTACTAGTATAAGAAATATATATCTTTATAAATTAATGTGTGTATTTTTATTCCCCGGACAATAACATGATTATATTATTGCAGTGTTAGTTTTGAGAGTGGAACCCTTTAGTTACCTCTCTTAACTAATATTGTATTAGAGGGTTAGCCACCCATGATAACCCAGGGTAGGGAGGGTTAGCCACCTGGGATAACCCAGGATGGGGATGGTTACCCACCTATGATAACCCAGGAAAGGGAGGGTTACCCACCAATGATAACCCAGGGTAGGGAGGGTTAGCCACCCAGGATAGGGAGTGTTAGCCACCCATGATAACCCAGGGTAGGGAGGGTTAGCCACCCAGGACAGGAAGGGTTACCCACCCAGGGTAGGGAGGGTTAACCACCCAGGGTATGGAGGGTTAGCCACCCAAGATAAGGGGGTTAGCCACCCAGAATAGGGAGGGTTAGTCACCCAGTGTAGAGAAGGTTAGCCACCCATGATAACCCAGGGTAGGGAGAGTTAGCCACACAGGGTAGGGAGGGTTACCCACCCATGATAACCCAGGGTAGGGAGGGTTAGCCACCCAAGATTCCCCAGGGTAGGGAGGGTTAGCCACCAAGGATAACCTAGGATAGGTAGGGTTACCCAACCATGATAACCCAGGATAGGGAGTGTTAGCCACCCATGATAACCCAGGGCAGGGAGGGTTAGCCACCCATGATTACCCAGGGTAGGGAGGGTTAGCCACCCATGATTACCCAGGGTAGGGAGGGTTAGCCACCCAGGATAGGGAGTGTTAGCCACCCATGATAACCCAGGTTAGGGAGGGTTAGCCACCCATGATAGGGAGGTTTACCCACCCATGATAACTCAGGGTAGGAAGGGTTAGCCACCCAGGGTAGGGAGGGTTAGCCAGCCAGGATAACCCAGGGTAGGGGGGCTAGCCACCCAGGGTAGGGAGGGTTAGTCACCCAGGATAACCCAGGGTAGAGAGGGTTAGCCACCCAGGATAACCCAGGGTAGGGAGGGTTAGCCACCCAGGATAACCCAGGGTAGAGAGGGTTAGCCAACCATGATAGGGAGGGTTAGCCACCCAGGGTAGGGAGGGTTATCCAACCATGATAACCCAGACTATGCAGGGTTAACCACCCAGGATGGGTAGGGAGGGTTAGTCACCCAGGATAAGGATGGTTAGCCACCCATGATAATCCATGGTAGGGAGGGTTATCCACCCAGAGTAGCTAGGGTTAGCCACCCAGGATAGGAAGGGGTTAGCCACCCAGGGTAGGGAGGGTTATCCAACCATGATAACCCAGACTATGCAGGGTTAACCACCCAGGATGGGAAGGGTTAGCCACCCATTATAACCAAGGATAGAGAGGGTTAGCCACCCAGGATAACCTAGGTTAGGAAGGGTTAGCCACCCAGGATAACCCAGGGTAGGGAGTGTTAGCCACCCATGATAACCCAGGGTAGGGATGCTTAGCGACCCAGGATAACCCAGGGTAGTGAGGGTTAGCCACAAAGGATAACCCAGGAGAGAGAGGGTTAGCCACTCAGGATAACCCAGGGAAGGGTGGGTTAGCCACCCAGGATAACCCAGGGTAGGGAGGGTTAGCCACCCTGGATAACCCAGGGTAGGGAGGGTTAGCCACCCATTATAACCCAGGGTAGGGAGGCTTAGTCACCCAGGATAACCCAGGTTAGGGAGGGTTAGCCACCCAGGATAACCCAGGGTAGAGGGGGTTAGGCAACCATGATAACCCAGGGTAGGGAGGGTTAGTCACCCAGGAAAATCCAGGGTAGGGACGGTTAGCCACCCACGATAACCCAAGGTAGAGAGGGTTATCCACCCAGGATAACACAGGGTAGGGAGGGTTAGCCACCCAGGATAACCCAGGGTAGGGAGGGTTAGCCACCCAGGATAACCCAGGGTAGGGAGGGTTAGCCACCCAGGATAACCCAGGGTAGGGAGGGTTAGCCACCCAGGATAACCCAGGGTAGGGAGGTTACCACCCAGGATAACCCAGGGTAGGGAGTGTTAGCCCTCCAGGATAACCCAGGGTAGGGAGAGTTAGCCACCCAGGATAACCCAGGGTAGGGAGGGTTAGCCACCCAGGATAACCCAGGGTAGGGAGTTTTAGCCACCCATGGTAGGCAGGGTTAGCCACCCAGGATAACCCAGGGTAGGGAGTTTTAGCCACCCAGGATAACCCAGGGTAGGCAGGGTTAGCCAACCATGATAACCCAGGGTAGGTAGGGTTAGTCACCCAGGATAATCCAGGGTAGGGACGGTTAGCCACCCAGGATAGCCCAAGGTGAGAGGTTAGCCACCCAGGATAACCAGGGTAGGAGGGTTAGCCACCCAGGATAACCCAGGGTAGGAGTGTTAGCCACCCAGGATAACCCAGGGTAGGGAGGGTTAGCCACCCAGGATAACCCAGGGTAGGGAGTGTTAGCCACCTAGGATAACCCAGGGTAGGGAGTGTTAGCCACCCAGGATAACCCAGGGTAGGTAGTGTTAGCCACCCAGGATAACCCAGGGTAGGGAGTGTTAGCCACCCAGGATAACCAAAGAAAGTCGGTGCATCATGGAGAACTGTCTGTCTTATTTCAATTGTGGTTCTTCAATCTTGTCCCCCAGGATGCCACCCACAACAGTCCATTAACAGGTGATCTTAAAGCAGAAGAAACCACATGGGGATGGAAATCTTTAACTCTAGATCTTTCGCACTCTGTTGTTTCGTCAGGAGCTATGTAACTTCCAACACATATATGTATATATATATATATATATATATATATATATATATATATATATATATATATATATATATTAAATATAAAGGTGAATAAAACTAATTATTATTGGTAAAATAATAAATGTTATTGCAGGAGTCTGGATAAAGCTAGATTTATCTTAAGTGTCGAAGCGTGCAAGTGTTAGCTATAGTGGATGTCGCATCCTTGTGACCAGCACTATGGCAACCACCTTGCTTGTATGGACCCACGTCTAGGATGTAGGAGGTGTCTGGGTTGTCCTATTGAAGGTCCTACTGCAGAAGTCTGGGGAGTTAGTGCCCTGGGGGAGAGAGAGACGAAGAGGGGAAGAGAGAGAATGAGAAAGTGACCTAGTGAAAGATGGGATAGACAGAGGGAAGAGAATAAAAGACAGTGTGAAAGAGACAGAGTAAGAGAGAAAACAAGAGAAAGTAAGACGGAAAATAAGAGAAAAAGTAAGAAAGACAGAGAGACACTAAGAGAAAGTAAGAGAGAGAAAAAAAGTAAGAGACAGAGAAAGTAAGAAGCAGAGAGAAAGTAAGAGAGAGAGAAAGAAAGAGGCAGAGAGAAAGTAAGAGGCAGAGAGAAAGTAAGAGGCAGAGAGAAAGTAAGAGAGAGAGAAAGTAAGAGACAGAGAGAAAGTAAGAGAGAGAGAAAGTAAGAGGCAGAGAGAAAGTAAGAGAGAGAGAAAGTAAGAGGCAGAGAGAAAGTAAGAAGCAAAGAGAAAGTAAGAGGCAGAGAGAAAGTAAGAGAGAGAGAAAGTAAGAGAGAAAGTAAGAGGCAGAGAGAAAGTAAGAGGCAAAGAGAAAGTAAGAGGCAGATAGAAAGTAAGAGGCAGAGAGAAAGTAAGAAGCAGAGAGAAAGTAAGAGGCAGAGAGAAAGTAAGAGACAGAGAGAAAGTAAGAAGCAGAGAGAAAGTAAGAGAGAGATATAATACTGAACAGAAGTGAACGAAGGCAGTGAAAAAAAAATGAAAGAAATTACTAAAACTGAAGCAACAGAAGAAAAATAAGAATAACTAAAAAAGGAAAATTCAAAATAAAACGCTATTTTTTATCAAAAGCTGATTTTGGTGGTCTAAACAAAAACAGGTGGAGCTGGTAAGAGGCTCTTGATCCGAGGAACTGGATTCCCAAATACCCAAAAGGTTTTGTGTAACCCATACGAACTTAGAGCTTACCTTTGTAAATAGCTAGGGAGGCCTACAAGGCCTACCCAGCTATTTACAAGGTAGGCCTACCAGGTAGACCTACAAGGCCTACCCAACTATTTAGGTCTTTCACACAACCGCAATATAAGAGAGGCTTACGACGAGTTGCCCGACTTGGACCATTTACAAAGTCACACTGGTCCAAGTCGGGCCGAATCGTCTAAGCCCTCTTATATGCGGTTTGTGTATTGTTCCAGTCACGGTATTGTGCCTTTTTGTTATTTAGGTCTTGTAATCCTACCAGGTAGACCTACAAGGCCTATCCAGCTATTTAGGTATTGTAGGTCTACCTGGTAGGCCTACTAGACCTAAATAGTTGGAGGCCTTGTAGGTCTACCTGGTAGGCCTACTAGACCTAAATAGCTGGATAGTCCTTATAGACTTACCATGTAGACCTACAAGGCTTACCCAACTATTTAGGTCTTGTAGTCCTACATGGTAGACATACAAGGCCTATCCAGCTATTTAGGTCTAGTAGGCCTACCAGGTAGACCTACAAGGCCTACCCAACTATTTAGGTCTAGTAGGCCTACCAGGTAGACCTACAAGACCTATCTAGCTATTTAGGTCTTGTAGTCCTACCATGTAGACCTACAAGGCCTACCCAACTATTTAGGTCTTGTAGTCCTACATGGTAGACATACAAGGCCTATCCAGCTATTTAAGTCTAGTAGGCCTACCAGGTAGACCTACAAGGCCTACCCAACTATTTAGGTCTAGAAGGCCTACCAGGTAGACCTACAAGATCTATCTAGCTATTTAGGTCTTGTAGTCCTACCTGGTAGACCTACAAGGCCTACCCAACTAATTAGGTCTTGTAGGCTTATCAGGTATGCCTACAAGGCCTCCTGGTGCTTAATTACAAAGGTTCACCTTCTTGGCGACACCAAAGGTGCCATAAACACTATACAGTACAGACAAATTCATAAAGCAAATGCACAACACTGGGCCTCTTTATTGATTAACTTTATTGATGTATATTGATGAATATTGGTGAATATTTGTGAATATTGATGAATATTGATGAGTCTTTATCGATGAATGTTGATGAATCTTGAAGCTTTATTGATGAAAATTCAAGTTATTGATTCATCTTTTTATTGAACTGATGAGGTGATCAGCCTGGACGAGACCTATCGCCAACCAGAGGCTTCTTCAGTCCAATGGTTGAAGATCAGGAGGAGTTTGAGGTAATCAGTGTATTCAGACTGATTACCTGATCTTCAACTGTGTTGTACTGAGGAAGGCACTGGCTGGCGAAACGTTTTCCCAAGACACCCAAGTGTTGCATTGTTCATCATCCTAACAAGATGGGCAAATATTTTTATCCTGGGTTTGAGAATGACTTGCCTAATATGGGCCAGTAGGCCTGCTGCAGTGCTCCTCTTTATGTTTTCTGAATCACATGTTTACATTATTATCCACATGGTCTTATTCGTCCTAGGAAAGGGTGCTAGCAAAGGGGTCCTAGGAAGACGGTGCTAGCAAAGGGATCCTAGCAAATAGATCCTAGGAAAGGGGTCCTAGGAAAGGGGTGCTAGCAAAGAGGTCCTAGGAAAGGTATCCTAGCAAAGGGTGCTAGCAAAGAGGTGCTAGCAAAGGGGTCCTAGGAAAGGAGTGCTAGCAAAGGGATCCTAGCAAAGGAGTCCTAGGAAAGTAGTGCTAGCAAAGGGGTGCTAGCAAAGGGGTCCTAGGAAAAGGGTCCTAGCAAAGGGGTCCTAGGAAAGGGGTGATAGAAAAGGAGTGCTAGCAAAGGGGTCCTAGGAAAGGGGTGCTAGCAAAGGGATCCTAGGAAAAGGGTGCTAGCAAAGGGGTGCTAGCAAAGAGGTCCTAGCAAAGGGTTCCTAGCAAAGGGATTCTAGCAAAGGGGTCCTAGCGAATGGATCCTACAAAGGGGTCCTAGCAAATTGATCCTAGCAAAGGGGTCCTAGCGAAGGTGGGTTCCATCTGGCCTGAGGCTGCGACGATAAAGAGAGAGCCAAGTGCGGTACATTACATACCTAAATATAATTATTGCTCACTGGCGGCAGTTTAACTTTTTGACCAATAGTTTATAACTGTGCCGAGAAGAATCTATGGAAAAATGAGTGTTTGTTCCAGTTGTTGCAGGTGCCACAACTCTCCTAGCCAAGTTCATGAAAAGTACAATACGAGTACAGTACCAAGTCTGAATTTGTACCTAAGTTTAGAAACACTTGGCTCCCTTGTATTAAGTAATATAAATTCTCAGCCGTACCTTGGCTAGTTGCAGTTACACTTGCTAGTTGCAACTAGGCTTTCTAGTTGCGACTAGGCTTACTAGTCGTAACTAGGTTTTCTAGATGCAGTTAAACTTTCTAGTTGCAACCAGGCATGCTAGTTGTTCCTAGGCTTGCTAGTTGTAACTAGGCTTGTTGCAACTAGGCTTTCTAGTCGCATTTACACTTGCTAGTTGCAACTAGGCTTGCTAGTTGTTCCTAGGCTTGTTGTAACTATGCTTGTTGCAACTAGACTTTCTAGTTGGTTAAACTTGCTAGTTGTAACTAGGCTTTCTTGTTGCAACTAGGCTTGCTAGTTGTACCTAGACTTTCTAGCCGTACCTAGGTTTTCTAGGTGCAGCTAGGCTTGCTAGTTGCTAATTTTAAACGAGCTAGCTAGTATCACCCATGCCAGCCGTTCCTCTACAGGATTTTTCAGAGAGTGAGAGCATCCTTGATGTTGGCGACGGGCTCTTGATCCGAGGAACTGGAGCTGCCCCTCCTCGTCTTCCTCGGATCAAACCTGAGTTACCACCCCTCGTACCCTTACGGGTTTAGCGTTATCCTATACATGCCTTAAAGATATGTGGAATGTGTGTACATTATTGCCTCGCTCTCTGAAAAACCCGGCAGTGTATACCACAGTGAATACCATACTGTCACAGTGAATACTTTGCAAATACAGAGTATACCACAGTATATACATTACAAATACAGTGTATACCACAGTGAATACCATACTGTCGCAGTGAATACTTTGCAAATACAGAGTATACCACATTGTATACATTACAAATACAGTGTATACCACAGTGTATACTTTGCAAATACAGAGTATACCACATTGTATACATTACAAATACAGTGTATACACCAGTGTATACTATACTGTCACAGTGTATACTTTGCAAATACAGAGTATACCACATTGTATACATTAAAAATACAGTGTATAACACAGTGTATACCATACTGTCACAGTGTATACTTTGCAAATGCAGAGTATACCACATTGTATACATTACAAATACAGTGTATACCATACTGTCACAGTGTATACTTTGCAAATACAGTGTATACCACATTGTATACATTACAAATACAGTGTATACCACAGTGTATACCATACTGTCACAGTGTATACTTTCCAAATACAGAGTATACCACATTGTATACATTACAAATACAGTGTATACCACAGTGTATACCATACTGTCACAGTGTATACTTTGCAAATACAGAGTATACCACATTGTATACATTACAAATACAGTGTATACCACAGTGTATACCATACTGTCACAGTGTATACTTTGCAAATACAGAGTATACTACATTGTATACATTACAAATACAGTGTATACCACAGTGTATACCATACTGTCACAGTGTATACTTTGCAAATACAGAGTATACCACATTGTATACATTACAAATACAGTGTATACCACAGTGTATACCATACTGTCACAGTGTATACTTTGCAAATACAGAGTATACTACATTGTATACATTACAAATACAGTGTATACCATACTGTCACAGTGTATACTTTGCAAATACAGAGTATACTGCATTGTATACATTACAAATACAGTGTATACCACAGTGTATACCATACTGTCACAGTGTATACTTTGCAAATACAGAGTATACTACATTGTATACATTACAAATACAGTGTATACCACAGTGTATACCATACTGTCACAGTGTATACTTTGCAAATACAGAGTATACCACATTGTATACATTACAAATACATGTATACCATACTGTCACAGTGTATACTTTGCAAATACAGTGTATACCACATTGTATACATTACAAATACAGTGTATATTACAGTGTATACCATACAAATACAGTGTATACCACATTGTATACCATACTACCACAGTGTATACCACATTGTATACCATACTACCACAGTGTATACCACATTGTATACCATACTACCACAGTGTATACCACATTGTATACCATACTACCACAGTTTATACCACATTGTATACCATACTGCCATAGTGTATACCACAGTGTATACCATACTACCAAAGTGTATACCGCAGTATACCACACTGTATACTACTGACTGCATATATCCCAATTAACCTATAAATTACAGAGGTAAGCGACGTTTCGGCCCATTATGGATCACTTAAACGACGTTTCGATCCATCCTTGTCTACAAACCGTTTTGAAGGTTCTAGACCACTTAAACGAAGTTTCCATTTGTTCTGAATCATTTGAAGGACGTTTTGATCCCCTATAGACCATCTGAACGACGTTTCGATTCCTCCTGGACAGGTTAGGTTTATGAGACCTCTGATCTGGTTGATTACTGAGCTTTTGAACGTTTCTCTCACTAGTGACTAGTGCCAAAACGTCGTTTAAATGGCTTAAGACATTCGAAACATCGTCTGTCGTGTCTAAGGCAAAATTAAATAGTATAAAAGTTCGAAACAGATCAAAACGTCACTTATGGGGTCCAGGTATAACCGAAACGTCGTTTAAATGGCTTAAGACATTCGAAACATCGTCTGTCGTGTCTAAGCCAAAACGAAATAGTACAAATGGATCAAAACATCATCTATGGGGTCCAAGGAGGACCGAAACGTCTTCTAAGCACTCCAGGAAGGGTCGAAACGTTGAATAAATCTCTCCCAAATCTGTAGGTTAGCTGTGAACTGTGACTTTCTCTCCGAAAGTAATACTTTCTCCCTAACTTTCCAATATTGATCATTTATTTTCTCCAAAACTTTCCATCTTAATTCATCACAAAAATATATAAATTCAGATACATTGAAATTATTCTAAATAAATCCTGACGATTTTTTCAATACATAAAATAGGTACAATTTTATTAATTTATATAGTTAATAGCATACATATATTTATATTAATGATACCAAGGTTAGATTTATATAGTGCCAGAACCTTACGATGTTTCTAACCAAAGAATAATTTATATAAATGTATATAAATCGACACTATTTTAAAAAAATTACCTTACGGGTTTAGAGCTTTTGGGAAAAGTAATTTATGGTAAAGCAGTGTAATATTGAGTACAAAAATGAGTACTTATTTCTGTACCTTTCTATAGCCGTAAGTACATGGAGCTCTCTTTTTCCCTTAAAGTTAGCTCACTTTCTCTCACATTTCGTGTTTTCCCCTAAAGTTAGCTCACTTTCACATTATTTCGTATTTTTCCCTTAAAGTTAGCTCACTTTCACATCATTTCCCGTCTTCATTTTCCACTATAAACAATTTTGCTATCTGGTTTCTCGTATGTTTTATTAGTTAGCTATTTCCTAGTTTCCTTCCACTGTACAATTTTGTTTATCGTTTCTGTTTATGTGCTCTTTTTACATATTACACAAAAGGCCTTACTGTCATGTTTGTTAGTCTATGTTTTGAGCACTTCACATTGTAAACACAAGACTTCTTAGATGTTTCACTTGTATTGTGGATAAATATGTGAGAAGATACAGGTTACTTTTAATTGCATAAATAGTGAATGTGGATTTCAGGTGTGTGAATTCCCAGGTGTGTGGATTCCCAGGTGTGTGGATTCCCAGGTGTGTTGATTCCCAGGTGTGTGGATTTCCCAGGTGTGTGAATTCCCAGGTGTGTGGATTTCCCAGGTGTGTGGATTTCCCAGGTGTGTGGATTTCCCAAGTGAGTAGATTAACAGGTTTGTGGATTTCCCAGGTGTGTGGATTTCTAGTTGTGTGGATTACCAGGTGTGTGGATTCCCAGGTGTGTGGATTCCCAGGTGTGTGGATCCCCAGTGTGTGGATTCCCCGGTGTGTGGATCCCCAGGTGTGTGGATTCCCAGGTGTGTGGATTTCCCAGGTGTGTGAATTTCCCAGGTGTGTGGATTCCCAGGTGTGTGAATCCCCAGGTGTGTGGACCCTCAGGTGTGTGGATTCCCGGGTGTGTGGATTCCCAGGTGTGTGGACCCTCAGGTGTGTGGATTCCCAGGTGTGTGAATTCCCATAGGAGAGGCCAGTGTACAGTACTCAACTATACACAGAGGTACTTTCCCACAGGGTATTTGCAACCTATTCCTTGTATATTTCTATGTATGTAAATTTCCCTGGGAGAGGGAGTACACAGAGTTACTTTCCCACAGAACATTTACAACCTATTCCGTTTACACATGTGTTGCTGGAATATTTACCAAGTGTGTTTGTATACTTATACAGAAAGGTCTCAAAGCCGCCCTGTGTTTTATTGAAGTCCACAGTTATATATAGCAAATTCTTCTATAATTAATTGGGATCTATAATTATTTTGGCTGGGTGGATCAGTAAGCCAGAAGAAACCTGGGTTAAATAACCCAAAGGTGTTACATGACTGACACCAGTGTCAAGAAGACTTTGGTCACAAGACTGTAATTTCCACTGAACCAGACATCAGTCAACTAACACCAACATCAACTAACACCAACATCAACAGTTTTAAACTTATCCATATAACCAAAAGTAATTAGCATAATTTACACCTAAATATCAGTACTGAGATGATGCTAGTCACACATTACTCACTAACGGTTCACTGCAAAATGTATAAGTTTTCTGTAGTTTTATTCTACATAAACAATAAATTCTTTGCATAAATTTTTGCATATCACAAATTTCTTGGAAATGGAAAAATTAAGTGAAATTTTAGATTGAAAGGGAGAGTTATTTTTGAGATGTTTAATTCCTGGAAAAAAGGTGCATGAAAAGGAGTTAATAATGAGGAAAATAGATGTTAGTGCTCGCCATTCGACGTTACCAAGACAAAGGCCTCGTTAGCTAACCATCCCATCGTTACTTACCGTTAGCTAACAACTCTGGGAGAGTTTAAGTACTTTTCCAACCCTCAGGAGGTTCCCATTCCATTTCAACCCTTCGAGGAAAAGATTGAGAGTCATACTGCAAACGCCTGTTTCATGGGGTTGGATTCCCCTTATACATGTGTCAGTATAGGCTCTAAATTCCAAGACTATAAAAGACACACTGCTTATGAAATAAAGGTTTCAGATCATTTCAGAAAGAGTTACGATAATAACAAGCAGAGGATTAAGACTGATTTCATAGACGCAAAGGATTCCCATCCTCCATCTTATTTAGGATAGAGTTTTCGCCTCTAAACGCACGTTTTATCCAGTACCCTATTATCCCAACACTGTGTGTTCTCTGCTGGTTTCGCCCGCTACTGACTACATTTGGAGACGAATGGCTGAGGTGGAGAGAGAGACGATTCACAGAGAGGAATTTTAGTGTGACTGAAGAAGCTTATTAATGATTCTTGATGTTACAGCACGTAAACAAGAAGAAGAAAGAAGACAAAGAAACTTGTTGATGATTTTTGATGCTACAACACCTAAAGAGAAAAAGACGTGTAAGAAACAAGAGAGATAAAGAAGAGGTGGTGGCAGCCGCCTCAGCTTTCAAAGACATTTGATAATGTATTTAAAGAGGAGAAAAGAATTAAGAAGCAAAGACTTTACGTGCGAAACAGCATCTTTAAAGTTCATCTCTGCTCACAGACTCCATCTTGCCCACCCACAGCAGTCGACGAGAAAATAAGGAACACCTAACTCGGTCCCACAAGGAAAACCTTGAAATAGTCTATTGCAGTTTCTAGATATGTCAGGTGAATGCTTAGATCAGTGTTACACAGAGCACAGAGACGCTTACGACGACGTTTCGGTCCGACTTTGGCCATTTACAAAGTCACACTGACAGAAAAGAGTGAGGGAGCCAGTATATATATTGGGACAGGGAAGGGACCAAGAGAGGAAGAATAAGTAGTAGTTGTAGTAGATAGTAGTGGTAGTAGATAGTAGAGTAGTAGTAGTAGATAGTAGAGTAGTTTTAGTAGCACAGGGGGAGTGAAGGGTAAAGAATCTATGGTGTATAGAAATATAGCTAGTTAGGTGAATGTTATTGTAGCCAACTAGTCAAGTGGTTAACGCACTGTTCTGTGAATTTTCGGACTCACCGTGGGTTTAATTCCCACCCGTTCCCTGTTTACGAGTGCAAGGAATGTTAGGTGAATGCTTAGATGAATGTGTTCCGGACACTAATGTGGGATTAAAACCACTTGTAACAAAGATTCCATAATGTAAGTTTTAATAATGGTAAGTAAGGCTAGATTAGCGTAGATAAAATTAAGATAGGATAGGATAGATTAGGATAGGTTACGTTAGGTTAGGTTAGAATAGGTTAGGTTACAATAGGTTAGGTTCGGATATGTCACGTAAGGATAGAATAGGTTAGATTATTAAAAAGGCAAAGAACTGCCGACAAGAGGGAAATGAGCACAAATGCATAACTTAGGACGTTTTTACTGAAGATTTCTCAGTTTCGCCCAGGGGCGAAACGTGCTCAGTATGTCCACAAATGCATTCACGACCATTTTCTTTGTTATCAGCAGACGAGTAAGACACATGTGCCACAGTCAGGTATCGTTATTACCGCCACGTTTCGCTCAGTCATTAGGCTTCCGATGGACTGATCACATATTTACCTCTCAACCCCCCTCGAGAAGCCTATGTGGGCGAAACGTTTCGCCAAGATACCTAACTATTGCTCATGTCTAAATCAGCTAGTCTCTGTTGGACACAATCATCGTAAGTTATGTCATTAATTTTCACTATTTTTCAATAGCTTTCCTGTGGGTCGCGAATCGCTAAGTGAACCTTTGTGTGAATCACAAAGTCGTGTGAATCCTTTAAGAAATCTCATATTAAATCCGATAAACGCTAAAATAGTGTAGTGGTTTTGTATTCTGCAATTGATTGGCATGCAACTATACTAGAAATCGCCGCTAAGTTGCTTAGATATAAAATAAATTATGCAGTAATATAACCCTCTACGGAAGCTACAATGGTGCCAATGGTACGGCAGAGAAAGCGTCTCAAATGCTACTTATGTGTGAATTAATGAAGGGCAAATATTTACAGAGGTGCAGGACGACCACGGGGAGCGTAGTATGATAGCCTAGAGCTGTCATACTACTCCCCCCTGTGGTTCCTTTGCATCTCGTATCGCTTGTTCGCGATATTTGCATAATTTACAAAGGTGTTTCTCCTTAGTCCTGTGTACGGGAATTTGTCTCAATTCTCTCTCTTCTCTCTCTCTCTCTCTCTCTCTCTCTCTCTCTCTCTCTCTCTCTCTCTCTCTCTCTCTCTCTCTCTCTCTCTCTCTCTCTTCTCTCTCTCTCTCTCTCTCTTTCTCTCTTCTGTTTCCCTCTTTTGACAGGTATGAGAATTGGTTCTACATGTGTAGCCTCTGGAAGTGCCAACGTCATTCGTAAAAAATTTGTTGAAGGCAGTGTTTTGTCCAGAGGTCTGAAGATATGTACATTTGGAAAAAGATGAGGAGGCCAAACAAGGTCGAAGGAGAAACATTGTCAGCTTTATCAGTTAGACACATGTGCGACACCTGGGTATCTTTACTGTGGAAATGTTTCGCCACACAGCGGCTTCATCAGTCCAAAACAATGATTACATCGACTCCAGGCTGAGGGACTGATTACCTCAGTCCCTCACTATCCTTCTCCGTATTGAACCGTTGAAGCCACTGCGGGCGAAACGTTTCCTCAGTAAAGATACCCAGGTGTTGCACATGTGCCTAATTTATCAACTTTTCGGTTCTCTGAATCATTCATCTAATTTTCCGACACATTTTTCAATTCTGCCTAAAACCACTTTCCAAAAAAAATACAGAAGAATCGATTTTAAAGCCGAAAATGTGTTTTTTTTTATTAAGAATAAAAGATCTCACTCAATAAAAATTATATACACCATTTTATCAATATATATAATATTTATATTAAGTTCTGCAATAGAGAAAAATCTTCCGCTAGACACTATCCTAGTCAGCTAATGTAAACAAAGCGACCAGCTAAAGACCTTAAGCAAGCAAAGTAGCATTAAATCCTTTTTGAAAAGGCTATTTGAAACCTTAAACGATTCCTATTAATCGGTAATGTAATCCCCTTTGCTGCCCCTGTCCCTCCCTCCCTTCCAAATCCCTATTGATGCTTACAGAAATCGCCAACTTAGATAGCGTCATCAATATGGACCTTATTTTCTAACAGAAATCGCCAAATACGATAGAATACGATCCCTATTGATGGTGCTTAAAGAAATCGCCAAATAGGATAGCAGAAACGATCCGTATTGATGGGGATTACAAAAATCGCCAGATAGGATAGGAGAAACGATCCCTATTGATGACGATTACATAAATCGCCAAACTGGATAACATAAACGGTACGTAATCGCCTGTAGAGTTAGAGCTAAAATACGTTTCGCTTCTATGTCACGGAGACTTGAGCACATAGTCAAGAACTGCTGTCGTTGAGTCTTGGGTAACTAGGACGTTTCGCCCGCTAAGGGATTTAGCCATCGTTTCGCCAGTCAAGAGGATGTATCAACCCGTCGTTTCGCTCGTTAATGGCATTATAAATTCCTTGTTTCGCCCACCAGGGGCTTCATCCATTAATTACTTGGTCATATTTCGCTCTTGCAAGGTTAAACATTGAACTGATGAAATCCCTGGTGGGCGAAACATTGAACTGATGAAATCCCTGGTGGGCGAAACATTGAACTGGTGAAATTACTGGTGGGCGAAACATTGAACTGATGAAATCCCTGGTGGGCGAAACATTGAACTGATGAAATCACTGGTGGGCGAAACATTGAACTGGTGAAATTACTGGTGGGCGAAACATTGAACTGATGAAATCCCTGGTGGGCGAAACATTGAACTGATGAAATAACTGGTGGGCGAAACATTGAACTGATGAAATCCCTGGTGGGCGAAACATTGAACTGATGAAATCCCTGGTGGGCGAAACGATGGACTAACAAAGACCTTGGTGGGTGAAATGATGGATTGACAAAGACCTTGGTGGGCGAAACGACGGCCAGACAAAGACCTTGGTGGGCGAAACGACGGCCTGACAAAGACCTTGGTGGGCGAAACGACGCCCTGACAAAGATCTTGCTGGGCGAAATGATGGACTGATGAAGGAAGACCTTGGTTGGCGAAACGTCTCCTTAATGTCCTAATTACTTATACATGCCAGTATGATGACCTTGCTGAGAGGTTGGCGAAGAAAGATGGAGGTGGCGAAACAGAGGACCCTGGAGGTCACCTGGAGGTCATCAGGTCACTTGGAGGTCAGGTCACCTGGAGGTCATCAGGTCACCTGGAGGTCAGGTCACCTGGAGGTCAGGTCACCTGGAGGTCATCAGGTCACCTGGAGGTCAGGTCACCTGAGGTCAAGTCACCTGGAGGTCATCAGGTCACCTGGAGGTCCAGGTCACCTGGAGGTCACCTGGAAGTCACCAGGTCACCTGGAGGTCAAAAGTAAGTCAGAGGCACTTTCAGGTTCTCTATGACCATTGGGACCATAGGATCACTGGGACCACAAGACCACTGTAACCACAGGATCACTGGGACCACCGAGACAACAAGACCACTGGGATCATAGGACCGCAAGGACCACTGGGACAACAGGACCACCAGGACCATAGGGCCACTTGAACCAGAGGACCACTGTACCACAGGACCACTGGACCGCTAGGTCCATAGGACCACTGGGACAACAGGACCACCAGGACCATAGGGCCACTTGAACCAGAGGACCACTGTACCACAGGACCACTGGACCGCTAGGTCCATAGGACCACTGGGACAACAGGACTACTGGAACCACAGGACCACTGGAACTACTGGATCACTAGAACCACAGGACCACTGGGATCATAGAAACACTGGGAACACAGGACCATTGGGACCACTGGGATCACTGGGATCATAGGACCACTGGACCACAGGACCACTGGGATCACTGGGATCATAGGACCCCTGGGACCACAGGACCACTGGGACCACAGGACCACTGGGAACGGAACACAGGACCATTGTGACCACTGGGATCACTGGGATCATAGGACTCCTTGGACCACAGGACCGCTGGGACCCTGAACCCTAAGATCAGTCATTTCATGGGAAGCGTAACACCCGTAGGGGTCATACAGCACCTAGTATGCACTGGTATTCCCTGGTTATCCCTTAATATCCATGGTATACCCTAGTTATCCCTGGTATACCATAGTTATCCCTGGTATACCCTAGTTATCTCTCACCCCCTGGTATATCCTAGTTATCCCTCAACACCCCTGGTATATCCTAGTTATGTCTCAACACCACCTGGTATACTCTAGTTATCCCTCAACTCCCCATTGGTATACCCCAATTATCTCTCAACACCCCATGGTATACCCCAGTTATCCCTCAACACCCCATGGAATACTCTAGTTATCCTTCAACACCCCCTGATATACCCCAGTTATCCCTCAACACCCCTGGTATACCCCAGTTGTCCCTCAACACCCCCTGGTAAACACCAGTTATCCCTCAACACCCCCTGGTATACCCCAGTTATCCCTCGACACCGACACCCCTGGTATACCCTAGCTATCCTTAATATCCCTGGTATGAGTGAGGGGCAGTAGTGGGGTTAATATTCAGTTGGTTGTGAATTTTGAGGGAGGGAAAGACGGGAGGGGAAGAGGGGAGGGGAGATGAAAGGGGGAGTAGGGAGGGGGAGATGGAAGGGGAAGAGGGAAGAGGGTGGAACTTGTGTATAGTTAGGGGAGGTAGAGGGGAAGCAGGTTAGGCTCCGGGGGGAGGTTCCTGATTGTTCCGTCTTCTGATTGACTTTTCTGATTGTCTGTTTGTACTCAGTTTTCCTTCTGTTTTCATTTCTATCTCTTTATTCCTTATTTCTCACCTTTATTCTTCTCTCGCATGTTACCTCTTTCGTAACTCACGATCTGATCTACCTACCTGATCTCCCGGGGTCTGATTATCTGGTTATAATCTCATTTACCTGATCTACAAATTTCGCCAGCCATTGGCTTCGTCAGTCCAATACAGGAAAGAATCGTTGAAGATCAGGGGGAGTTTGAAGTAATCAGTCCCTTAGGGGTCAATGTGATCAGTTTATCAATGGACTGATGACCTCAACTCCAGACTGAGGGACTGATGACCTCAACTCCAGACTGAGGGACTGATGACCTCAACTCCAGACTGAGGGACTGATGACCTCAAACTCCTTCTGATCTTTTACCATTCTTCTCTGTATTGGACTGATGCAGCAACTTCCTGGCGAAATGTTTCCACAATATACCCAGTGTTATACAAGTGTCCAATTCATCAACTGTCGGTTATCTGGACAATTATCCACATTGTTCATAAATCAGTTCTTTAAAACATTATAATTTACTGGGATTTTTTCATTTGTCATCTTGTTTTTTATGTCTAAAATAAATTATTTCACGTTCTCTCTTCTCCGTTCGTCTATTCCCCTTCTTTAGTGTCTATTCCCCTTTAGTGCCTATTCCCCTTCTTTATCACTCTAATCATCTCACCTCCCACCTATTTTATTTCCTATTTTATCATGTATATTTTCTCATTACCTGGTTATTCCATCCGATCTCTTCCTAAATCCATTGTTCTCTCCATCTCTTTGTTCGTCCTATTTTCCAACCCATTAATAGGTCCAGTAATTTCCATATTACGATTCACATTACACGTCCTATTTTTGGCATTGCTGCTTGTAGGCCTATCTAAATTTTCTCAATCGTTATTTATCCCCATCTTTCGTCTCCTTTAACAGTATTTTCCTTGTTCTTCCTAGTTACCTATTATCTTAATTCTGAAAGATTTTCTTACTGTTGATGTCCCAGCATTAGTGTGTTTCTTCTCGTTGTTTCTGGCTCCTAGGTGAGATGCATCTCAGTAGGCATAGTGGATGGCACCTTAGGAAGGCTATCACCATAACACACTCAGCAGGTTGAACCTTTGAAGGCTGTAGCACTTAGGAAGGCTCTAGCCCTTTACGAAGGCTCTAGCACCTTAGGAAAGCTCAGGCACCTTAGGAAGGCTCTCACCATAACACACTCAGTAGGTTGAACCTTTGGAATGCTTTGGCACCTTAGGAAGGCTCTAGCACCTTAGGAAAGCTCCGGCCACACCACACAGCAGAGGTTACTCAAAACTCGGATCCTAAACATAAATGTCACGCCAGTAAGACTGGCAGGTCTAACCTAGCTTGTGTACATGATTAGAAACTGTATATATACAGCACATGTACCATGATTGATATGATGGGTGAGTTCATGTTGATGTAGTCAGGTGAGTAAATGTGAAGGGATCTTTTCAATCCCCCAGTGTCCCTTCTGTCCTAAAATTTCTCAGCCTAAAATGTTCCTACCTAAAAATCCCTTCCCACCCTAATATCCTCCCATCCTAATACCCTCCCATAGTAATACCCTCCCACCCTAATACCCTCCCATCCTAATACCCTCCCATCCTAATACCCTCCCATCTAATACCCTCCCATCCTAATACCCTCCCATCCTAATACCCTCCCATCCTAATACCCTCCCATCCTAATACCCTCCCATCCTACCAAAAGTCCCAACCCAAACACTCGCCCATAATCTGTAATCCGTTTAGTTTCAATACGTTAAACGTAATATTCCTAAACAAACGAAGCCTTTTTGGTTCAACTTTTGTGAGACAAAAATAATCTCAAAGAAAAAAATCATCTCAAAAATCATGTCAAAGAAAAATCTCAGAGAAAACATACTGACATTCATGTTTTTACCCTTCAAGAAAAACAGTTTGATGCTGAAGGGCTCTTGATTCAAAGAACGTGAGCTATCCTTCCCTACTTCAGATCTAACGTAACTTCCTCCCATTTACCAGGCGCTGTATGACCCCTCCAAGGTTTCAGTAATTGTAAATTGATTACCTAATCTCATTTGGAATATTGGTGAGATGCAGTCTAGGAATTCCTGTGGTTGACTGTAACTCGATCTTAATTGAAAAGAAGAAGAACATGAATGGAGCAATGGTATTGCTGAGAGACAACATATTTGTCTTGTAGAGTAGAAGCAGAGGGAGAGAGAGAGAGAGAATAAAGGAGTAAATGGGTAAGAGAGATTCCAGAGGACTTAGAGATCCTCACCAAGTCTATCTGCTGAGGAGAATTATCTACTACTTTAAGGAGAGGAATGAGAGAGAGAGGGAGAGAGAGAGAGAGGAGAGAGAGAGAGAGAGAGAGAGAGAGAGAGAGAGAGAGAGAGAGAGAGAGAGAGAGAGAGAGAGGAGAGAAAGAGAGAGAGAGAATGTGAGCAAGGAGCACACCAAGAAGGTCCTCAACATCCTCCTCACATACAACCACGTCAAAGGAAACACAAAAACATTGAATTTACCTCGTATAAAAATAACGACTCTAGATCACAACTTATGAAGGAGATTCTAGATTTATTAGTTTCTAGTTTTAGCTTACTACTTCTAGTTATGATGCGGTAACAATATACGTATTGCTATGCTTATTGCTTAAATATATTAACGTAGTTACTGCTAATCTTCGTTCGGAGAGATTTCGACCCTAATGCCTTGTCCCTTCATGGAGGGAGGGAGGAGGAGGAGGAGGTGCAACTGAAGGACTCTTGATCTAAGGAACTGGAGGTTCCTTTTCTCCTCGTATCAAGCCTGATTGGCCTCGTTCCTCAGGCGCTGTTTGACCCTTACGGCTTTAGCGGTCCCCCATTAAAGTACCATGAATATTCCAAGCTTAGCGCCTATTGAAATCTCATTATAGTTGTATTTAATACAAATTGTGTGACTATAGAAATACGAAATACAGCTGTTGTTTTTACAAAGTCATTTGTTTACAAATTTGTTTACAAAGTCACTTGTTTACAAATTTGTTTACAAAGTCACTTGTTTACAAATTTGTTTACAAAGTCACTTGTTTACAAATTTGTTTACAAAGTCACTTGTTTACAAATTTGTTTAAAAGTCACTTGTTTACAAAAATTTAAAAAGTCACTTGTTTACAAATTTGCTTACAAAGTCACTTGTTTACAAATTTGCTTACAAAGTCACTTGTTTACAAATTTGTTTACAAAGTCACTTGTTTACAAAGTCACTCGTTTACAAAGTCACTCGTTTACAAAGTCACTTTACAATGTTTCAAAAAATAATTCATCTAATAAAAAAGCAACTTGCTAGCAAAGTAACTTACAAAGTAATTAGCTTACAAAGTCATTTTACAGCAGCATGGGATTCTTCAGAAACGTGCATTTGTAAACGATGATCAAGAAGGTTTATATGTCTGAAGGTGACGGACATCCATGGGAGAGTGAAAAAATGTGTCATTTTCCCGAACATGACCCACAGACAGGCTCCCATCAACCTTTGTAGGGTTCCTTTGGCTTTTCAGAGGCTCAGTTAGGCTTTCCAAGAGTTCTTTTGGGTTTCCAGAGGATTGCTTAGGCTTTGCAGTTGTTCCAGAGGTTTAATTAGGCTTTCCAAGGATTCCTTTGGGTTTTCAGAGGGTTAGGCTTTTCACTGGTTTAACTAGGCCTTCTTAAGATGCCTTTGGGTGTGCAGAGGCTTAGGCTTCCCATAGGTTCCGTTGGTTCTACAGAGGTTGACTTAGGGTTTGCAAGGGTTTCTTTGGGTCTTCAGAGGGTTCCATTTCAGCCTTGTGAGCACTGGAGAACTGAGAGTACTGGAGCATTTTGAGCACTGGAACTCTGTGAGTACTGGAACACCCAATGAGTATATTAACACTGAGTAGCGGAACAGTTCATGAGTATTGGAAAAACCGTGAGTACTGGAGTACTGTGAGTACTGGAGCACTGTGAGTACTGGAGCACTGTTAGTACTGGAGCACTGTGAGTACTGGACCACTGTGAGTACTGGAGGACTGTGAGTACTGTTCTGTGAGTCTGCTCAGGAAATACACTTGTGTTTCTCGTCAAGAATTCATTATTAAAGTCCATTTTTAGGCCTAATTAGGCCTCAACTTCCTGTTTCTGTTGAATAACATTGTCTAGAATTTACAGAGAATTAAAATACGACATTTTTAGTGTTGGTGTTTGATCCTACGCAATCAGAGATTCGAACCCCATATAAAATGAGCCTTGAATTCGTTTGATCCGTGAATTATTTTTCGACGAATTTTTGCACTAAGTGAAAAAGAGTTCCCAGAATTATTTTATGAGTATTAAGAAGGCAAATGCCTGGTGGCAGCTTTAGGAAGATAGCCATGTATGTGTTAGGACACGTTTCATTAAGATGTTTCGGTCCTGGGACGATGTTTTGATACTTAACAAGATCCCCATGACCGAAAAGTCTTTAGTGTATTCCAAGTGAAGGCATCTGCGTCCGTTTCCCTCGTTTTTCTGTCTACAAAAAGTCGGTAATGTAGACGATGTGGTATATTTCTCGATCTACAAGATGGTGGCAAGACGCATGATTCACTTCACAAAAGATATTGGCTTCAGTTGCAGCCGAGAGAAGAAGCTGGCGAATGAAGAACTGAATTGAGTTTCGATTTTGGTAGGTGTCATGTAGACAAATCCGGCCCTGGTGAAACTAATCCGGCCCTTGTGAAACTAATTCGGCCCTGGTGAAACTAATCCGGCCCTGGTGAAACCAATCCGGCCCTGGTGAAACCAATCCGGCCCTGGTTAAAATAATCCGGCCCTGGTGAAACCAATCCGGCTTTGGTTAAAATAATCCGGCCCTGGCGAAACCAATCCAGCCCTGATGAAACTAATCCGGCTCTGGTTAAACTAATCCGGCTCTGGTTAAACTAATCCCACCCTGGTCGGATTGGTTTCACCCAGCTGGTTCCTCATCTCTCATTTTCAACTCTTATCTAAATGCTTTTGATGTTAACGACTAGGTGGCTTATAGCCCTAATGATGAGATAGATAGGGTTTAAACCTAGCAGGCTAAATAGTCTGCTTTAGCTGTACAATTTGCAGTTATCACTTTGGAGAAATGGTTGATGTAGGAATATCAGCCATCGCTATCTCTACAATTTCAAGGTTCGTTTATCGTCAACTTTGATCTTGTAGAAAGTAGATCACATGTTGAAAAACAAGACACGTTGTAGAACAAATATATACTGGGACGTTTCGCTCTTCACGAAGTATATTCGGAGCGAAACGCTGTCCCAAATTTGCTATACAACTTGCCTTTTTTCCATTAAGACGAGAAGCTTGCTACTTTGTTGTGGGAATATAGGGCCACAGAATAGCTTATGCCGTATTGAGTCCTAAATACCTTGCTAATACGAGATTAAACAGACCATAGAAATCCACGGTGTCGGTTCATTTTGTCTTAAAGACCACGAGGATCAGGTCGTTACCATGACTTCCGTACTGAACAATGCCACATAAAAATCACAGATGACAATATTGAATGAAAGTATAAATTTTACAGGAGCAAAATAAAGCACTTGTTTTGTTTTTCGCTGTTAAATTCTAGTGCACCTTTTGGAAGATCTGCTAAACTACCTGTCAGGTTACCTGACCTTATTGCCAAGTCTTAATTCAGGTCACAGATCCACGTGTGAGTTAGCGGGTATGGCCACTTTAAGGTCTATAGATTGCGTATTCGTGGCCATACCTCGGCCCACCGTGGGTTGAAGTTGTGGCCACTTAGGTCCACAGTAGGTACAATTGGATGGCCACACACAAGTTCATAGGTGTGGTTGGCCTGGTTCAGGGACCCGGGGAAGTGCAAATTTCTCCACAAGCACCGTCCCTGTAACACGCTGATTCGTAGTGTTTATTGAGGTACGACTTGAGAGCGAACGACTTGTTGCAACGTTTACACCTGAAGTTCTTGAGCTGAGAATGCGTCTGCATGTGTGCGCGCAGATTGGATCGGTCGGCGAAGGACTTCCCGCAGTGAGCGCACCCGAAAGGCTTCTCTCCTGTGTGAGAGCGCATGTGACCTTGTAGCAGCCAGGGGCGGGAGAACGCCTTGCCGCACACGCCGCACCGATGCGTCAAGTTATGCGTCAACACGTGCATGGCAAGTGCCGGCATGCTGACGTACGCCTTCCCGCAGACGTGGCAGCGACGCGCGTTGCCGGAGTCGAGGTCGCGATGCGTCTGTTTGTGCCGCGAGAGATTGGAGGAGGTCGCATAGTGCTTGCCGCATTCGGAACACGTGTACCGCGGCTTATGACGCCCTAACCTCACGCCTTCGCTCCTTCCGATCCTCACCCTAGAACGACCATCATCGAGTCCTAGGGAACAGGAAGGTGCTACGTTCTCCGCGTCGCTACTGCCGGCCGGAGACGGTGTAGGAGTAGAAATGAGGCTGGCCTCACTGTCCTCATACAAGTGTTCATCCCCATTACACACAGTGGCCTCTGAGTAGCTAGTTGAGGGAGCCTCCAGGGAGTCACAGGAGGAAGCTGGCGTGGGAGGCTGGTAGGAGTAGGCAGGAGCTGAACGAGCCAACTCCAGTAGGTCGTGAGCCGCCTCTGTCTCCTCCACAGGTCTTAGATGCAATGGAGTGAATGTGTGACTAGACTGGTAGCTCGCTGGATGACTAGACTGGTGACTGGTCTGCTGGCACGAGTGTGGACTGGCAGGAAGGCAAGGCTGCTGGATGGTTGGTAGAGACGCTTGTTGACTTGACTCCAAACAAGCTGGCTGTTGAGCTGTACGCAGACAGGGCGTGTGTGTGGGTTGCTGGCGTGTGGTAGGCAGGTAAGTCTGACTGCTGGAGAGGCAAGGCTGGTGGAAAGTCGTCGAGGTGGTGGTAGTCGTGTGGACATGAGCATAAGCGTGGTCAGGGGTCGTAGGGTAATACTGGAAGGTACAGGTGAAACAAGGGTCCGCCGCCCGTAGTTCGTGATATACACCTGCAAAGAGAAAATAGAATAAATTAGTATAAATTCCATATATGGTACACTAAATAATTCTCAATTTATATATATATATATATATATATATATATATATATATATATATATATATATATATATATATATATATATATATATATATATATATAGGGGTCCACCTCTGGTACAAATTGTGGGACCCATAGCCTCGGAGAAGTGGATAAAAAGAATATTTGGATTTCTTCCTGAAGCCATTTGAATATTCCACTTCCCCTACAACCCCATCTTTTATTTTTTTTTTTTTACCAATCGGTATATTTTATTACATAATATGGTACATAAGATTTAAGAGATACATTGTTGATATAAAGATGGCATATACAGTACACGAGGTGTGAGAGATACATGTCTAGTACATATTGTTACATGTTTGTCACTGATTATAATGCGAGAATCTCATCCAGCTCCTCCGAGCTGGGGCACGTGCCCAGAATACAGCATGCATTACCCCTCTGAACAGCAGCGCTAAGTCGCTGGAACAGAAAATTAGCTGCCCTGGGATCCCTAGTTACCCTGTTGAGTCTTTTGCCCAGCTCCTTGAGGAACTTAGATGCACTCTTTTCCCATGAGCCAAGGGTCTCTGAGCCTATGGGAACAAACATATAATGATGGGCAAGTTCTCCATATTTTCTCGACTTTTGGGATTCCCTGAAGGTGGCAGCTGCCTCTCCTTCCTCCCTGGTGTATTGGAGATAGGTATCAGCCAAGGTAGATGCAAATGTGTAGTCCCACACCACCTGCTTGCCGTCTGTCCAGGCTTGAAGGGTGATACCATCTGGACATTTTGGCTGCCATCAGATCTGCATAGTTGGGGTGGCTCCCTTACTGCTGGGCATCCGGCTGTTGTGAGGCTCCTCTTGATAATGTTATTAACCTCTTCATGTCTTGCAATCTTTCCCTCGGATTTACGACACACAAGACCATGGTACCCGAATCGGTCTGCTGCTTCACTGCCACAAATACACCTGTGTTCGGCGAGTATAGGGGCGGCAAGTCGAAGGGCAACACCAATGCGGATGGTCTGTGGGTCGAGGCACATGTCAAGGCCTCCTAGTCTGACTGGGAGTGTAGCTTGGTCCCACTGCCCATCTTCTAGAGTAAGGTTAAGTACTTTAGTAAAGATCTGCCTCAGGATACTGTCATATTCGTGCAGTATAGGGTTATCATATGAAGGAGCACATGTTAGGAAATATGTCAACCTGGGCAGACTCAAGCATTTTGTGAGAAGGTACAAGGCATCGTCGGTGTCAAGATTTGAGAATTGTGTCAATTGCATCGCTTCCCAGAGGTGCTCCAAGCAAGACACTATTTGTAGGGGCAATGACTGTTGCTCCTGGTAGTTTTGATATCACTGCATCTATCACTTGTTGATTGACTGAGATGATTTCACATTTGGATGGATTCAGGATGTGACCCATTTCCTGTCCCCATGTCATCACCTGTGTAAGATCATCTAGAAGGGACACCTTTGTACCTGCTAGTGTGCCATCATCCAGGAACCAGATGTTTAGCTCACTGGTCAGTCTGACTGTGCTTTCCCTAACTGCTATCCAGAAGAGAAATGGTGCGAGAGAGTCCCCTTGCTGGACACCCTCTGATGATGTGATTTCATGCTCTCCAAACAGGAGCATTGATTCCTTGCTATATCCAGCTGAAACAAAAGGGAAGAGACCTGGGATTTGTTCTTGTACAGCTGCTAATACTACATCTCTTTTCAGGAGATTAAATCATTCTTGAAATCTAATTTAACCACTGCATTGTCCTCAGGCAGGTTGTCGATATACACCTTGTTGCATGAACCGCTGCTTCATTTTCTTGAGAGACCCCAAAGTCAAGTTGGTTTGGTTGAAGCATGATGGCTGCCTCTGCGCGAATACTTCTGACAGCAGCTTTAGAAACGAGGCGGCGAAACGTGTTGCCCACTGCTATTGGCCTAATTCCTCCATCCTTCTTTTTAAGTTTTTTTTTGGCTTAAATAGCAACACACTTCTTGCCGAATAAGGCAAGCGAAAATTTGTGTATGCAATAATTGTGCACCAGTATCCATCCCGTGGATTACAGCAAGCACTCAGTGATAATCTCAGACAAATCACATAGAATATTGTATTGTTTCTATATTCCTCAGTAATTGTTCATTCAAACATCTAGTGTTCAAGAAACTAGCCATAAGACAAAACATATACTGTGTATTTAGACTGACTACGTTGTACATGTTTAAACTGCCAGAAGTACTTGTAAGCAAGCCTAAGCCTGGCTACTACAACACCAGTCAGTCTGTATGTCTGTCAAATTGCCAGACATACAGACGTTCATGTAATTATAGTTAGGTATAAATCTACTCAGGCTTTCAACTGAATTTCCATGACATTCTGATTGATATTTTCTTGTGATGTTGTGTCTAGTGTTTGACACACACATCATCATACATCATCTTCTTTCACTGTTAGAGGGTCTCTATAAGACATGTGTATTAAATCTTTTATTTATGTATATGTATACCTGGTATCACGAATAAGAATGTTAGTCATTTCGCGACTCAAGTGCCTTCAGTGATGGCACAGTGCCTTCAGTGATGGCACTAAATCGGTACTGGAATCAAGCTCAGTGTCATAATTTAACTTTGGTGTCATTAGGATGACTAACAATTCAGTTTGCAGCGTAGACGCCCAGTTGTTAATTCTTATGTCTAACTCAACCTGCTGCTATAGTTCCTAACTAGTGAGGTGACAAGAGCCAGTAGACTCCTGCTTAGATCTATCCGTGAATAACTAGTAATATATTTTTACTAACAGCTAAGCTAGGATTTTTTTTTTTTTGAGGAGTTGCCTTTGTAAGATATTTAAGAAAGGGATTACAAGTGATGTGCTTCTTGGGAGGGGATTGTAGGGATATAATATTAAATTAACACATCTTCCATGGAGGAGTGACCCCGTGGCCTGGGGGCTAAAGCTCTCGCTTCACACGGTAAGGGTCCAGGTTCGATTCCTGGCGAGGGTAGAAGCATTGAGCGTGTTTCCTTACACCGGTTGTCTATGTTCACCCATCAGTAAAATGGGTACCAGGGTGTTAGTGGACTGGTGTGAGTCGCGTCCTGGGTGTTAGTGGACTGCTTGTTATGCTCTGCATAACAAGGGACTTTCTATATAGTAGTATGTCATTGATGTCAGCTATGGTCTGTATACCTTGTACATGTACTTGTTGTAAATAAAGATATTATTATTATTATTATTATTATTATTATTATTATTATTAGTAGTAGTAGTAGTAGTAGTAGTAGTAGTAGTAGTAGTAGTAGTAGTAGTAGTAGTAGTAGTAGTAGTAGTAGTAGTAGTAGTAGTAGTAGTAGTAGTAGGGACGGATTGCCTCTACTACCTCCAGTATATTATCTCTGTATTGAACTGAAGAAGCCATTGGTTGCCAAAATAACTTCACGCTCAAGATACCTAGGTGTTGCACATGTTAATTATTTATCAAAGGTGTTGTATATCATCCCTGTAATCACTTTTAGAACACCTTAGAGTAATTGTAACACTATCCCTTGTAACACTATCCCTTGGCTCCTGGAGCCAAGGGATAGTGTTTACAGTGGTGCAGCATAATTAACCTGGAAGGTTATAAATGCAGGATAACTCTCATTTTGAAAGAGTTACCCCTTGTGAATTTCTATTTTATTTCAACGTTATATTACGCATGTTACCCTTTTTACTCTTCCATTTTCTACAGTGATTATTTTACTAGAGTTAGTCCATCTAATCTTGCATTTTCTATTATTACTTTACACGAGCTACTCCTTCTATCCGTCCATTCTCTGTTTTTTACACGAGTTATTCCTATTATTAGTTTACACAAGTTACTACTCCTATTCTTCCATTTTCTATTATTAGTTTACACGAGTTACTCCTCATATTCTTCCATTTTCTATTATTAGTTTACACGAGTTACTCCTCATATTCTTCCATTTTCTATTATTAGTTTACACGAGTTACTCCTCCTATTCTTCCATTTTCTATTATTAGTTTACACGAGTTACTCCTCCTATTCTTCCATTTTCTATAAGTTTTCGTGAGTTATTCCTTCTATTATTCCATTTTCTTTCCGTTTCTCACCGGAGCCTCAAGATTTATTAACATTTAGGTTTATTCCACTTTATTTAGATTTACGTACGTAAATACGTATAAACATTTTTTTTTACAACGGTTTTAAGTGCAGACGGATGACGTAGGGGCGTCAAGGACTGGTTTTTGTCATTTGTTTTCGGTTTATTAGACTTTTCAGATTTAAGTAACCTAACATAATCTCAACTAAATTAAGCTAACTTAACCTTAACTAATTTAGGCTAACTATGCCTAAACTAATTTTACCTAAACTAAGCTTAAACTAACTAAACTTGAGCTAACTTAACCTTAGCTAACTTGGTAAAATAATTTATTACTGTATTTCATCCAAAATTATTAATATGCATCGTAAACATATTATTATTATTATTATTATTATTATTAATATTATTATTATTATTATTATTATTATTATTATTATTATTATTATTATTATTATTATAATTATTATTATTATTATTATTATTATTATTATTTATTATTATTATTATTAATACACAGACATACGCCTATCGGTGCATATCTTGAAATTCTTGATAATTTGTTAATGGGGTTTAAAGTCTATCTACTACACTGGTTGGTTGGTTAATGGGGTTTAAAGTCTATCAGTGTATATAAACTGAGATATACACCTCTCAGTGTATATACACTGAGATCAATACACATACATCAGTATGTATATACACAGAATGTACACAGTGATTTTTTTTAGTTTTTGTCTGAAATTAATTAACAAATGAAACAAAAATTGGTTGCGGGTGGTTGTTGTGGTTGTGTTGGTTGCTGTTGTGGTTGTGTTGGTTGTTGTGGTTGTGTTGGTTGTTGTGGTTGTGTTGGTTTGGTTGTGTTGGTTGTTGTGGTTGTGGTGGTTGTTTTGGTTGTGTTGGTTGTTGTTTTGGCTGTGTTGGTTGTTGTTGTGGTTGTCTTGGTTGTTGTGGTTGTGATTGTTGTTGTTGTTGTGTTGGTTGTTGTTGTGGTTGAGTTGGTTGTTGTGGTTGTGTTGGTTGTTGTGGTTGTGTTGGTTGTTGTTGTGGTTGTGTTGGTTCTTGTGGTTGTGTTGGTTCTTGTGGTTGTGTTGGTTCTTGTGGTTGTGTTGGTTCTTGTGGTTGTTGTGGTTGTGTTGGTTGTTGTGGTTGTGTTGGTTCTTGTGGTTGTTGTGGTTGTGTTGGTTGTGGTTAATTAAATCTAAGAAAGCAAATTTTCACTTTTATTTCCCTTCACAAGTTTTGAATGCATTTATGTCCTTGTGAAGTTGGGGCAGCGCCGTACCTTAGGCCTATGAGCCTACTGTACTGATAATAGGCCTTTGACCTAATGTATTGATAGGCCTATGGGCTTAATGAGAACCTATTAACAATGTCTTACAGCCTCAGTTCCAATTACTTTCTTAATTACTTTCCAACCTAGTTACCTGCTTCTGTATTTTCTGTATTTTGTATGTTGTACTTTTTGTACTCACTGATGGCGTATTTGTTTACATTGTCTGTTGATGTATTTTGTGTATTTTGTATTGTCAGTGCTTTTTTTTTGTATTTTGTAATGTCTGTATTTTGTATGTTGTATTTTTTGTATTTTGTGTTGTATTGGTTGGTGTATTTTTTATTGGTTGGTGTATTTTGTGTTGTATTGGTGTATTTTTTGTTGTATTGGTATATTTTGTGTTGTATTCGTTGGTGTATTTTGTGTTGCATTGGTGTATTTGAGTTGTATTGCCTGGTGTATTTTGTGTTGTATTCTCTGCATTTTATGTATTTTCTAATTTTCTGAAGATGTGTTTCCCGTATTTTTAATGCTGTTTTTCTCTGTATTTCGTAGACAAATTGTTTTAATGTATGACAGGCCATAATTGTGCATGAAATTATATTTTGTAAAATAATTTTCGTTAAAGTATTTAGAAAAAAATGTATTTTGAAAAAATGTATGAAGAGCTAAACCCGGGTGGGCTAGTCTCTGAGGAGTCACGGATTTTAGTAGTGGTAGTTTGGGTGATGGTGGTAGTTTTGGTGGTTGTAGTTTGGATGTTGCTAGTTCGGGTGGTGGTAGTTTTGGCGGTGATAGTTTTGGTAATGGTAGTTTTGGTGGTGGTAGTTTGGGTGGTGGTAGGATTGGTGGTGGTAGGTTTGGTGATGGTAGTTTGGGTGGTGGTAGGTTTGGTGGTGGTAGTTTGGGTGGTGGTAGTTTGGGTGGTGGTAGTTTGGGTGATGGTAGTTTGGTGGTGGTAGTTTGGGTGGTGGTAGTTTGGGTGGTGGTAGGTTTGGTGGTGGTAGTTTGGGTGGTGGTAGGTTTGGTTGTGGTAGTTTGGGTGGTGGTAGTTTGGGTGGTGGTAGTTTGGGTGGTGGTAGGTTTGGTGGTGGTAGTTTGAGTGGTGGTAGGTTTGGTGGTGGTAGTTTGAGTGGTGGTAGGTTTGGTGGTGGTAGTTTTAGTAGTTGTGATAATTTTTAATCCATATTGGTAACAGCGATGATTATGGGGTAAATAATATGATAAATAGGATCTCAGTTACCTCAGTCGTACGTAAGAGAGGCTTTAGGTACCACGTTGATCCTAGTGAGGGGAAAAGAGAGCCATTCACTTCTCCCCTCACTTTCCCCTCTCTCACCCCTTCCCTCACTTTCTCCTCTCTCACCCTCCCCTCACTTTCCCCTCTCTCACTTTTCCATCTCACCCTTCCCTCACTTTCCCCTCTCTCACCCTTCCCCTCATTTCCCTCTCCCCTCCCTCTCCAACACTCCCCATCCTCTCACTCCCCCTCCCCTCCCCTCTTCCCTCACTTCGCCCTCCCCTCACTTCCACTTCCCCATCCCCTTACTGCATCATCCTCTCATTTCCCCTTAGTCTTACCCCTCCCCTCACTTCTCTCTTCCCTCACGTTATCCCTCCCTTGGTTCCCCTACTCACCTCCCCTCACCTCCAGAGTGAGGGAAGCCTCAGCAGTGCACTGACGGTGCTGCAACTGAGGGGAGAGTGAGGGGAATGGTTCAACAGTATGAAAGGGGGGTTTACCGAGGTTCTGGTGGGATATACACTGAGAGGTGTATATTTCAGTGCATATACACTGAGAGATGTACATCTCAGTGTATATACACTGAGAGATGTATATCTCAGTGTATATACACTGAGAGGTGTATATCTCAGTGTATATACACTGAGAGGTGTATATCTCAGTGTATATAACTGAGAGATGTATATCTCAGTGTATATACACTGAGTATATATACAGTATATATACAGTATATATACAGTGTATGTACACTGGTTTGTAAAGTATCTAATGAGGTATTCTTGAGTTGTGTGCAGAAATTTATATCACAATTACAAAATGTTTTAAGGAACTTTAAATCTTTGTAAATATTGACTAAATTGTAATTAGATAATGTAAAAATGTGTAAATTGGTAAAAATTCTAATGCGTATATATATGCCTAAGAATGAAAAAACGAGTGAAAGTGGGAAAAGTTAAAAGGGAAAATAGCCTAAAGAGAAAGTGAAAGTGAGCCAGGCTTGGCCAGGCTCGGCCAGGCTCGGCCAGGCTTGGCCAGGCTTGGCCAGGCTCGGCCAGGCTTGACCAGGCTTGGACAGGCTCGTAAAATATAACAAGGTAGCTGACTAGATGATGCCTTGTTAGGAGGTGACAACCTCACTCAGTACTGAGGTAAACACACAGTGTAAACTACTGCTTACACCCTGTGTAAACTACTGCTTACACCATGTATAACTGCTGCTTACACCCTGTGTAAACTACTGCTTACACCATGTATAAACTGCTTCTTACACCCTGTGTAAACTGCTGCTTACACCCTGTGTAAACCGCTGCTTTCACAATGTGTAAACTGTTGCTTACACCCTGTGTAAACTACTGCTCACGCCTTGTGTAAACTACTGCTCACACCCTGTGAAATCTTCTTACACCCTATGTAAACTATTGGCTCCTCTCTGATATATTATTTGCCACACGTTCATTAATGAATCAATATAGTGTGCAACACCTGGGTGTCGTTGACAGCAGTATAGACTTTGTCATGGCTGTCAGACTGAATTCTTTCTATCAGAGGTAAGAGACTGAACACCTATCTAGGATGCAACTGATCACTTTCCAACAGAGGCATTGAACTGAAGAAGAAACTGGTTGGCGAAACGTCTCCAGAAAAAAGATACCCAAATGTTGCACAAGCTTCCAAGATTGCAAAGAAATCATAGGTTGCAACGCCAGCCAATCCGTGGTTTTGTGGACAGTGTTAGACTGTTATAATGTCTTGCTGTCACGAGTAGTGTGTGTGTGTGTGTACTCACCTATTTGTACTCACCTATTTGTGGTTGCAGGGGTCGAGTCATAGCTCCTGGCCCCGCCTCTTCACTGATTGCTACTAGGTCCTCTCTCTCCCTGCTCCATGAGCTTTATCAAACCTAGTCTTAAAACTATGTATGGTTCCTGCCTCCACTATGTCGCTTTCTAAGCTATTCCACTTCCTGACAACTCTATGACTGAAGAAATACTTCCTAACATCCCTTTGACTCATAGGAGTCTTCAACTTCTGTGTCCCCTCTCTGGAACATCTTGTCTCTGTCCACCTTGTCAATTCCTCTCAGTATCTTATATGTTGTTATCATGTCCCCCCTATCTCTCCTGTCCTCCAGTGTCGTCAGGTTGATTTCCCTTAACCTCTCCTCGTAGGACATACCCCTTAGCTCCGGGACTAGTCTTGTTGCAAACCTTTGCACTTTCTCTAGCTTCTTTACGTGCTTGACCAGGTGTGGTTCCAAACTGGTGCTGCATACTCCAGTATGGGCCTGACGTATATGGTATACAGAGTCTTGAATGATTCCTTAGTGAGGTATTGGAACGCTATTATTAGGTTTGCCAGCCGCCCGTATGCTGCAGCAGTTATCTGATTGATGTGTGCCTCAGGAGATGTGCTCGGTACTATACTCACCCCAAGATCTTTTTCTTTGAGTGAGGTTTGCAGTCTTTGGCCACCTAGACTATACTCTGTCTGCGGTCTTCTTTGCCCTTCCCCGATATTCATGACTTTACATTTGGCAGGGTTAAATTCAAGGAGCCAGTTACTGGACCAGGCTTGCACCCTGTCCAGGTCTCTTTGTAGTCCTGCCTGATCCTCGACTGATTTGATTTTTCTCATTAACTTCACATCATCTGCAAACAGGGACACTTCTGAGTCTATCCCTTCCGTTATGTCATTCACATATACCAAAAACAGTACAGGTCCTAGGACTGACCCTTGTGGAACTCCACTCGTCACAGGTGCCCACTCTGACATCTCGTCACGTACCATGACTCGTTGTTGCCTCCCTGTCAGATATTCTCTGAACCATTGCAGTGCTTTTCCTGTTACGTGTGCCTGATCCTCTAGCTTTTGCATTAACCTCTTGTGAGGAACTGTGTCGAACGCCTTCTTGCAGTCCAAAAATGCAGTCTATCCACCCTCTCTCTCGTGTCTTACTTCTGTTACCTTGTCATAAAACTCCAGTAGGTTTGTGACACAGGATTTTCCTTCCCTGAAACCGTGCTGGTTGTCGTTTATAAGCTTGTGTCTTTCTAGGTGCTCCACCACTCTCCTCCTGATGATCTTCTCCATGACTTTGCATACTATACACGTCAGTGACACAGGTCTGTAGTTTAATGCCTCGTGTCTGTCTCCTTTCTTAAAAATTGGGACTACATTTGCCATCTTCCACGCCTCAGGTAGTTGCCCAGTTTCAATGGATGTGTTGAAGATTTGTGTTAGTGGCACACACAACATCTCTGCTCCCTCTCTAAGGACCCACGGAGAAATGTTGTCCGGTCCCACCGCTTTTGAGGTATCGAGTTCACATAGCAGCTTCTTCACCTCCTCCTCGGTTGTGTGTATTTCATCCAGCACTTGTTGGCATACCTCCCTATTTTGAATTCCTGGAGTCCTTCCTGTCTCCTGTGTAAATACTTCTTTAAATCTCATGTTGAGCTCCTCACATACCTCTTGGTCGTTTATTGTGAACTCCCCACCTTCCTTTCTCAGCCTGATTACCTGGTCCTTGACTGTTGTTTTCCTCCTGATGTGGCTATACAACAGCTTCGGTTGTGTGTGTGTGTGTGAGTGTGTGTGTGTGATGTAGTTTTTTTGTGTGTGTGTGTGATGTAGTTTGTGTGTGTGAGTGTGGAATCATTGGGTATGGCATGTGTGGTTTGGGTTAGATTGTTTGTTTGCATTGGGGTTGTCCAAATTGGGGACATCTGAAGGTGGTTGTATTAGAGCTTCCTCCTGAGTCTGGGTTCTCCTGTCCATCTCTTTCCTCCTTTTGTCTCTGTACCCTCTCTTTCAGTTTCTGTCTTTCTTCTCGTGTTCTGTCGCGGTCGAGATACACCCTCCGGTACTCTGACATATCCCTTAGTCTTGCTTTCTCCTGCAAGGATCCTGTTTCGAGTCAATTCTGCTTTGAAAATCACTTTGACTGGCCGGATTCTTCCTCTTGCAAACTCCCCTATTCTCAGAAAATTTGCCAGTTGGGTCATGTCATCTTCTCCTATTGCTTTCATGATGTTTTCAATCGCATTTTTCTCCCCTTGTCTTCTTGCTTCGTAAGTTTCCCCTTCAGCTTCCTGGAGCCCATAAACAAAGACTGATCTCTCTCATTCTCCCACTGCCTATTCCTATGTAACCGCTGATTCGATTTAGTTGCCTCTATTGCAGCTTTCCTTTCTTCAATCTCTTCACTGTCTGTTATCCCTTGACTCAGTGGCCTGTCGCTTTCCCTTCTTAACTTTCCCTGTGCACTGCTGTGGTCTGTTAGGGCTTCTACGTATAGCTTAGCTCTCCCTTTTTCTACACTCCCCTCGATTGTTCCTGATGTGATCCTCTCTTTTTCTCGGGCTCCACGATGGTCTGATAGGGCCTCTGCATACAGTTTCACTCCATTCTCTACAGTCCTCTTCTTTGTGACTGAGGTAGCAGTTTCTGATACCATGTCCACATTGCTTTTTAGTTCTTTAGGCTGTTTCAAATTTTTCAGTTCCTCTTCTAATCTCTGTATCTTAGCCTCTGCTGTTGTGACTTGCTTCTCCCACTTCCTGCTTTCTGCAGCTATCCTCTCCTCCATTATCTTGCTTTCTGCAGATATCCTTTCCTCCATTTTCATGCTAAGCTCCTCTAGCTTCCTTCCCCACTCATGTTCCCTTTTCATGAGCTCTGCTGCCCAATCTTCCTTTGCAGACTCATCCTCCAGTCCCCTAGTTTTCCGTCCTGCTGTCTGGCACACAATTTTTTTTTTTAAGATGCAACAGAGTGAAAAACTATGTATTTCTGTGTGGTTGTTTTGTGGTGTAATTGCCTGAGTGTTTGTGTTCGGGTGGAGGAAGGAGAGGAGAAACTGGAGACAGTGGGGAAATGGAAGAGAGGTGGGGAGGGGGAAAGAGGGGGGATTATGAGGAGAGAGTGAAGGAGGAAGAAGCAGAGGTGGAAAGGGAGAGGGGGAGAAGGAGAGGTGAGAGAGGGCGTTCAGGGAAGGGAGTGGGGAGGGGTGGGGGGAGGGAGCAGGGGGAAAGAGTGAGTGTCAGGTGTATGTGTGTGTGTTGTTTGTGTGTGTATGTTTTGTGTGTGTTTTTGTGTGTGTGTGTGTGTACTCACCTAATTGTACTCACCTATTACCTATTGTGTTTGCAGGGACGAGACTCAGCTCCTGGCCCGCCTCTTGTTGTCCGCTACTGGGTCTCTGCTCTCCTGCTCCATGAGCTTTATCATACCTTGTTTTGAAAACTATGTATGGTTCCTGCTTCCACTATATCTTTCTCTAGACTATTCCACTTCCTGACTACTCTGTGGCTGAAGAAATGCTTCCTAACATCCCTTTGACTCATCTGAGTCTTCAGCTTCAGTTGTGTCCCCTTGTTTCTGTGTTCCCTCTCTGGAACATCCTGTCACTGTCTACCTTGTCGATTCCCACAGTATTTTGTATGTCGTTATCATGTCTCCTCTGACCCTTCTTTCCTCCAGTGTTCTTAGTCCTATTTCCCTCAACCTTTCTTCATAGGACAGACCCCTGAGTTGTGGAACTAACCTTGTCGCAAACCTTTGCACTTTCTCTAGTTTCTTTATGTGCTTGACCGGTGTGGGTTCCAGACTGGTGCTGCATATTCTAGTATGGGCCTGACGTACACGGTGTACAGTGTCTTGAACGATTCCTTGTTAAGGTAACGGAACGCTAATCTTAGGTTTGCCAGTCGCCCATATGCTGCCGCCGTTATCTGGTTGATGTGTGCCTCCGGAGACATGCTTGGCGTTATACTCACCCCAAGGTCTTTCTCCTTTGCCGAGGTTTGTAGCCTTTGTCCGCCTAGCCTGTACTCTGTCAGCGGTCTTCTTTGCCCTTCTCCGATCTTCATGACTTTGCATTTGGTGGGATTTAATTCGAGAAGCCAGTTGCTAGACCAGATGTCAAGCTTGTCCAGGTCTGTTTGAAGTCCTGCTTGGTCCTCTTCCAATGTGATTCTCGTCATTAATTTCACATCATCTGCGAACAGAAACACTTCTGAGTCTATCCCATCCGTCATGTCGTTTACATATACCAAGAATAACACTGGTCCTAGGACTGACCCCTGCGGTACGCTGCTCATCACAGGCGCCCACTGTGATACCTCATCACGCACCATGACCCTTGTTTGCCTCCCTGTGAGGTATTCCCTGATCCATTCAGTGCCCTTCCTGTTATACATGCTTGTTCTTCCAACTTCTTTACTAATCTCATGTGAGGAACTGTGTCGAAGGCCTTCCTGCAGTCCAGGAAAATGCAATCAACCCACCCTTCTCTCTCTTGCCTTACCTCTGTTACTTTATCATAGAACTCTAGGAGGTTTGTTACACAGGATTTGCCTTCCCGGAATCCGTGCTGTCTGATGTTTATTATCCTGTTAACCTTGAGGTGCTCCACCATTCTTTTCCTGATGATTTTCTCCAGGACTTTGCACACTATACATGTAAGTGACACCGGTCTATAGTTTAATGCCTCTTTTCTGTCTCCTTTTTTAAAGATGGGGACTACGTTGGCCCTCTTCCATACCTCAGGTATCTGCCCATTTTCAAGGAATGTGTTGAATAATATGGTAAGTGGCACACTCAGTACCTCAGCTCCTTCCCGAAGAACCCACGGGGAGATATTGTCCGCACCCATCGCCTTTGAGGTATCAAGGTCACTGAGTAACTGCTTCACCTTCTCCTCAGTTGTGTGTATGCCCTCTAGCACTTGATACATCCCTTGTTGATGACGCACCCCGTCCTGTCTACCCAGCTGCCTTCCTTCCTCCACTGTGAATACTTCCTTAAACCTCACGTTGAGCTCCTCACATACCTCTTGATCGTTACTTGTGAGTTCCCCATCTTCTCTCCTCAGCCTTATCACCTGGTCTTTAACTGTTGTCTTCCTTCTGATGTGACTGTACATCAGCTTCGGGTCGGACTTAACTTTCGATGCTATGTCGTTTTCGTACTGTTTCTGGGCCTCCCTCCGTACTTGTGCATACTCGTTTCTAGCTCTTCTACTAATATCTTTGTTTACTTGGGTTCTTTGCCTTCTGTACCTTTTCCATTCTCTGACACTCTGAGTCTTTGCCTCCCTGCACCTTTGGGTAAACCAGGGGCTCTTTCTGGCCTTCCCGTTTAATCTTTTTTCTCTGGGTATAAACCGTTCCTCTGCCTCCTTGCACTTTGCCCCTACGTATTCCATCATTTCATTTATTGTCTGTCCGTCCATTTCCCTTTCCCACTGTGTGTGTGTGTGTGTGTGTGTGTATGTTTTGTGTGTGTGTGTGTGTGTGTGTACTCACCTATTTGTACTCACCTAATTGTTGTTACAGGGGTCGAGACTCAGCTCCTGGCCTCGCCTCTTCGTTATCCGCTACTGGGTCTCTGCTCGCTCTGCTCCATGAGCTTTATCATACCTTGTCTTAAAACTATGTATGGTTCCTGCTTCCACTATATCTTTCTCTAGACTATTCCACTTCCTGACTACTCTGTGGCTGAAGAAATGCTTCCTAACATCCCTTTGACTCATCTGAGTCTTCAGCTTCCAGTTGTGTCCCCTTGTTTCTGTGTTCCCTCTCTGGAACATCCTGTCACTGTCTACCTTGTCAATTCCCCGCAGTATTTTGTATGTCGTTATCATGTCTCCTCTGACCCTTCTTTCCTCCAGTGTTGTTAGTCCTATTTCCTTCAACCTTTCTTCATAGGACAGACCCCTGAGTTGTGGAACTAACCTTGTCGCAAACCCTTGCACTTTCTCTAGTTTCTTTACGTGCTTGACCACCTGTGGGTTCCAGACTGGTGCTGCATATTCTAGTATGGGCCTGACGTACACGGTGTACAGTGTCTTGAACGATTCCTTGTTAAAGTAACGGAACGCTAATCTTAGGTTTGCCAGTCGCCCATATGCTGTGTGTGTGTGTGTGTGAGTGCGTGTGCTGTGGGTGTTATAGTGTGTGAGTGCGTGTGCTGTGGGTGTTATAGTGTGCGTTGTAGAGTTAATGGGGTTTAAAGTCTATCTACTACACGAGGGTCATTAAGACTGGCTGGTTGGTTAATGGGGTTTAAAGTCTATCTACTACACGAGGGTCATTAAGGCTGCATGTCACCTGTACACCACCAGGCAAGAATACTTTAATACCTAAAATACTGATTAATGTAAACTACCAGTGTATATACACTGAGATATACACGTCTCAGTATATTATTAAAAATTATTGAAGAACTCTTGATTTTGTGTCCAAGAGGCAGTAAGACGGCTCAACACTCAAAGAGGCAGTAAGACGCCTCAACACTCAAAGAGGCAGTACGACGCCTCAACACTCAAGCGGCAGTAACACGCCTCAACACTCAAAGAGGCAGTAAGACGCCTCAACACTCAAGCGGCAGTAAGACGCCTCAACACTCAAAGAGGCAGTAAGACGCCTCAACACTCAAGATGCAGTAAGGCGCCTCAACACTCAAAGAGGCAGTAAGACGCCACAACACTCGAGAGGCAGTAAGACGCCTCAACACTCAAGAGGCAGTAAGACGCCTCAACACTCAAAGAGGCAGTAAGACGCCACAACACTCGAGAGGCAGTAAGACGCCTCAACACTCAAGAGGCAATAAGACGCCTCAACACTCAAAGAGGCAGTAAGACGCCACAACACTCGAGAGGCAGTAAGACTCCTCAACACTCAAAGAGGCAGTACGACGCCTCAACACTAAAGAGGCAGTAAGACGCCTCAACACTCAAAGAGGCAGTAAGACGCCTCAACACTCAAGAGACAGTAAGACGCCTCAACAGTCAAAGAGGCAGTAAGACGCCTCAACACTAAAGAGGCAGTAAGACGCCACAACTCTCTAGAGGCAGTAAGACGCCTCAACACTCAAAGAGGCAGTACGACGCCTCAACACTAAAGAGGCAGTAAGACGCCTCAACACTCAAAGAGGCAGTAGGACGCCACAACTCTCGAGAGGCAGTAAGACGCCTCAACACTCAAAGAGGCAGTACGACGCCTCAACACTCAAGCGGCAGTAACACGCCTCAACACTCAAAGAGGCAGTAAGACGCCTCAACACTCAAAGAGGCAGTAAGACGCCTCAACACTAAAGAGGCAGTAAGACGCCTCAACACTCAAAGAGGCAGTACGACGCCTCAACACTCAAAAAGACAGTAAGACGCCTCAACACTCAAAGAGGCAGTACGACGCCACAACACTCGAGAGGCAGTAAGACGCCTCAACACTCAAAGAGGCAGTACGACGCCTCAACACTAAAGAGGCAGTAAGATGCCTCAACACTCAAAGAGGCAGTAATAAGCATCAACACTAAAGAGGCAGTAAGACGCCTCAACACTCATGAGACAGTAAGACGCCTCAACACTCAAAGAGGCAGTAAGATGCCTCAACACTCAAAGAGGCAGTACGACGCCTCAACACTCAAAGAGGCAGTAAGACGCCTCAACACTCAAAGAGGCAGTAAGACGCCTCAACACTCAAAGAGGCAGTAAGACGCCTCAACACTAAAGAGGCAGTAAGACGCCTCAACACTCAAAGAGGCAGTAAGACGCCTCAACACTAAAGAGGCAGTAAGACGCCTCAACACTCAAAGAGGCAGTAAGACGCCTCAACACTAAAGAGGCAGTAAGACGCCTCAACGCTAAAGAGGCAGTAAGACGCCTCAACACTCAAAGAGGCAGTAAGACGCCTCAACACTCAAAGAGGCAGTAAGACGCCTCAACACTCAAAGAGGCAGTAAGACGCCTCAACACTCATGAGACAGTAAGACGCCTCAACACTCAAAGAGGCACTAAGACGCCTCAACACTCAAAGAGGCAGTAAGACGCCTCAACACTAAAGAGGCAGTAAGACGCCTCAACACTAAAGAGGCAGTAAGACGCCTCAACACTCAAAGAGGCAGTAAGACGCCTCAACACTAAAGAGGCAGTAAGACGCCTCAACACTAAAGAGGCAGTAAGACGCCTCAACACTAAAGAGGCAGTAAGACGCCTCAACACTCAAAGAGGCAGTAAGACGCCTCAACACTAAAGAGGCAGTAAGACGCCTCAACACTAAAGAGGCAGTAAGACGCCTCAACACTCAAAGAGGCACTAAGACGCCTCAACACTCAAAGAGGCAGTAAGACGCCTCAGCACTAAAGAGGCAGTAAGACGCCTCAACACTCAAAGAGGCAGTAAGACGCCTCAACACTCAAAGAGGCAGTAAGACGCCTCAACACTAAAGAGGCAGTAAGACGCCTCAACACTCAAAGAGGCAGTACGACGCCTCAACACTAAAGAGGCAGTAAGACGCCTCAACACTCAAAGAGTCATTAAGACGCCACAACACTCGAGAGGCAGTAAGACGCCACAACACTCGAGAGGCAGTAAGACGCCTCAACACTCAAAGAGGCAGTAAGACGCCTCAACACTAAAGAGGCAGTAAGACGCCTCAACACTAAAGAGGCAGTAAGACGCTTCAACACTAAAGAGGCAGTAAGACGCCTCAACACTCAAAGAGGCACTAAGACGCCTCAACACTCCTCTTAATGACCCACCGCGATACAGCTACTGTCATTAGTAATGACTAGATATTCGTTAATTGCTACTCTGGCCTCGGTCTGGCGCTGAGCCACTTTAAAGTGGTGGGGTTCGTGTCTTGGAGTAAGAAGTAAGAGGAATGTTTGTATTTCAAGTGCATTACATATCTTTGTTTTGCACCTTCTCTAATCGATCAAGACAGTTGTTTTGGTTGTGTAAGTTGTAGGAGCACCAAACTTGGTTGTAAATGGCTGCTGGGTTGAAAAGGCAGGGTGAGGGGTTGACTCTAGATGAATTGATGTAGTGTGTACACTGCTAGTTGAGGGAGTCAGTCCCTCGCTTGCTCTAGCTGATGGTACATTCCCTAGTTCAAGACAGTTGTTATGGTTGTGTGAATTGTAGGAGCAACCAATTTGGTTGTAAATGGCTACTAGATTGAAAAGGCAGAGTGAGGGGTTGACTCCATGGTCCCCAACCTGCGGCCCGAGGGGGCCGCATGTGGCCCTTAATGCGGCCCTCACATGGAATTATGAATTAACTTTAATGTAGGTTCCTCACTGCACTGTTTACAAATATATAAAAATATATATAAAAAAATACAAAATTCGACCCTCCTTAAAATTTGGCTTTTCAAATTGGCCCTTTCACAATAAAAGGTTTTGGACTACTACAGTCTAGACTGACTGATGTAGTACTTACACAACTGATCAAGGGAGTCAGTCCCTCACTTGCTCTGGCTGATTACACATTTTATTGATAAATTACACAAATGTTCAACACTTAGGTATTTTTTAGTAAAGACACCCAGGTGTTGTACATATGTCTTATTCATCAATAAAGACACCCAGGTATTGTACATGTGTCTTATTCATCAATAAAGACACCAAGGTGTTGTACATGTGTCTTATTCATCAATAAAGACACCCAGGTATTGTACATGTGTCTTATTCATCAATAAAGACACCCAGGTGTTGTACATGTGTTTTATTCATCAATAAAGACTCCCAGGTGTTGCACATGTGTCTTATACATATGGTCGGCTCTCTGAGGCATTTATCTTCACATTATAGTACCCCATCATATTGTATTTTTTTTTTGTAATAATTATGATTTATTTTAGTTTTAAATATTATAGTTATAATTATTATAGTTATTTTGATTATTGACGAAAGTATTAAATAGGTGTCCAATAACTTGTCTCTTTTCAACTAGCAGTAAATAGATCCCTAGGTGTTAGGGGACTTGTGGGTGATATTCTAGGGTAAGATCTAGGTACCATGAGGGAAATAATCCTGGGTTATCCTGGGGTAATTGTGAGAAAGTTGGTATGAGGGGGTCAGTCCTTCAGTGTTGGTATGAGGAGGTTCAGTCTCTTAGTGTTGGTATCAGGGGGTCAGTCCCTCAGTGTTGGTATTAGGGGGTCAGTCCCTCAGTGTTGGTATCAGGGGGTCAGTCCCTCAGTGTTGGTATCAGGGGGTCAATCCCTCAGTGTTGGTATCAGGGGGTCAGTCCCTCAGTGTTGGTATCAGGGGGTCAATCCTTCAGTGTTGGTATCAGGGGGTCAGTCCCTCAGTGTTGGTATCAGGGAGTCAGTCCCTCAGTGTTGATATCAGGGGGTCAATCCCTCAGTGTTGGAATTAGGTGGTGAGTCCCTCAGTGTTGGCAGGAGAAGCCAACGGTAATAGTAACACTAGTCACAACAATAGCAGTAACACTAGTCACAACAGTCACAACAGTAACAGTAACACCAGTTGCAACAGGAACAATAGTAACACAACAGTAACACTACCAACAGTCACAACAGCAACAAGTCACAACAGTAAATACCAATGATCACAAGAGCAACAGTAACATCAGTCACAACAGTTAGTGCAGTAACAGTAAGAAGTCGCAACAGTAAGGAGTCACAACAGTAACAGTAACAACAGTAAGCTCAGTCACGACAGAAAAAACAGTAAGAACAGTCAACAGTAGGTCACAACTCTACAGAACAGCCAAAAGTCACAACAGTAAGAACAGTCACAACAGTAAGAACAGTCACAACAGTAAGAACAGTCACAACAGTAAGAACAGTCACAACAGTAAGAACAGTCACAACAGTAAGAACAGTTACAACAGTAAGAACAGTCACAACAGTAAGAACAGTCACAACCGTAAGAACAGTCACAACAGTAAGAACAGTCACAACAGTAAGAACAGTCACAACAGTAAGAACAGTCACAACAGTAAGAACAGTCCAACGTAAAACAGTCACACAGTAAGAACAGTCACAACAGTAAGAACAGTCACAACCGTAAAAAGTCACAACAGTAAGAACAGTCACAACAGTAAGAACCGTCCCAACAGTAAGAAATGTCACAACAGTAAGAACAGTCACAAAAGTATGAACAGTCACAACAGTAAGAACAGTTACAACAGTAAGAACAGTCCCAACAGTAAGAACAGTCACAACAGTAAGAACAGTCACAACGGTAAGAACAGTCACAACGGTAAGAACAGTTACAACAGTAATAAGTCACAACAGTAATATTCACAACAGTAACAACAGTAAGAGTGGTCACCGCTACATTGATCTCAGCAACTTAGCAGTAAGGATCAATATTGCAATCTCTGAAGCGTGGCGTGTGTGTGTGTGTGTGTGTGTGTGTGTGTGTGTGTGTGTGTGTGTGTGTGTGTACTCACCTAGTTGTGGGTTCAAGGGTCGATTCACAGCTCCTGGCCCCGCCTCTTCACTGGTCACTCTTCCTGCTCCATGAGCTTTATCATACCTCTTCTTAAAACTATGCTTGGATCCTGCCTCCACTACATCACTTCCCAGACTGTTCCACTTTCTGACCACTCTGTGACTGAAGAAATACTTCCTAACATTCCTGTGATTCATCTCAGTCTTCAGCTTCCAACTGTGTCCCCTTGTTGTTGTGTCCCATCTCTGGAACATTCTGTCTCTGTCCACCTTGTCAATTCCTCTCAGTATTTTATGTCGTTATCATGTCCTCCCTATCTCTCCTGTCTTCCAGTGTCGTTAGGTCGATTTCCCTTAACCTCTCCTCGTAGGACATACCCCTTAGCTCCGGGACTAGTCTTGTTGCAAACCTTTGCACTTTCTCTAGCTTCCTTACATGCTTGGCTAGGTGTGGGTTCCAAACTGGTGCTGCATACTCCAATATGGGCCTAACGTACACAGTGTACAGGGTCATGAATGACTCCTTATTAAGATTTCGGAATGCTGTTCTTAGGTTTGCCAAATTTGCAGCAGTTATTTGGTTGATGTGCGCCTCAGGAGATGTGCTCGGTGTTATACTCACCCCAAGATCCTTTTCCTTCAGTGAGATTTGTAGTCTCTGGCCCCCTAGAGTGTACTCCATCTGCGGTCTTCTTTGCCCTTACTTAATCTTCATGACTTTGCACTTGGTGGGGTTGAACTCCAGGAGCCAATTGCTGGACCAGGCTTGCAGCCTGTCCAGATCCCTTTGTATTTCTGCCTGGTCCTCGTCCGATTGAATTCTTCTCATCAACTTCACATCATCTGCAAACAGGGACACTTCGGAGTCTATTCCTTCCGTCATGTCGTTCACAAACACCAGAAACAGCACTGGTCCCAGGACTGACCCCTGTGGAACCCCACTCGTCACAGGCTACTAGCAGGTGCACCACGGTACTAGCAGGTTCACCACGGTACCAGCAGGTGCACCACGGTACTAGCAGGTGCACCACGGTACCAGCAGGTGCACCATGATACCAGTAGGTGCACCACGGTACCAGCAGGTGTACCATGATACCAGCAGGTGCACCACGGTACCAGCAGGTGCACCACGGTACCAGCAGATGCACCACGGTACTGACAGGTTCACCACGGTACTGGCAGGTGCACCACGGTACTGGCAGGTGCATCACTGTACTGGCAGGTGCACCACGGTACTGGCAGGTGCACCACGACTGGCAGGTGCACCACGGTACTGGCAGATGATCCACGGCACTAGCAGGTGTACCACGGTATCAGCAGGTGTACCACGGTACTGGCAGATGTTCCACGGCTCTAGCAGGTGTACCACGGTATCAGCAGGTGTACCACGGTACCAGCAGGTGCACCACGGTACCAATAGGTGCACACATCAGTACCATCTACACAGGAGAGACTCAGTAACTATATATATCTGTTATACCATGGAGGTGGGTCGTGGCTCACCTTTAAAGACGCTTTCCGCACACCGCCCACCCTAACCCACCCCAAACCCACTCTAACCCACCCACCCACACACCCTACCGCCCTCTGCCACCCCTCCACCCAGTCCTGTCATCTCTTCAACTTTAACTCCCTTTAAATGTCATATTCCTTCAAATATATATATATATATATATATATATATATATATATATATATATATATATATATATATATATATATATATATATATATATATATATATAATATTACATTTCTCACCTGGAGTGTCTTTATTGATGAATAAGACACATGTACACAGGTACCAACAGGAAAATCTCCAGTGTGATAGAGTTGCGTCTAAAAGTTAGACTCTAGCTCTGCACCCGCTTGTTATTCTTCTGGCTGGCTCATTTGCATGCCAAATGCGTAGTTAGTTCCGGTGAAGAGGGAGTGAGGTAAGGTATGGACCTCTCTTGTCCCTACTGCTAAATGTATGTGTATAGAGTGTATATGTGTGTATAGAGGTGTATGTGTGTGTGTGTGTGTGTGTGTGTGTGCTGAACTGTGTGTATAAATAATGAACTATGTAGTATGTGTATGAATCTCTGTGTATATCCCAGTATAGATTTTGTGTATTATTCAGTCAGGTCTTTTACTATCCTCGCCCCGTTGTATGAAGCGGTAAACCCGTAGGGGCTCACAAATAGCCCAGGAAATGCGCGATCCCTGATGGGCATCCCTGTATCCCACAACCCCAGCCCCCTCTACCTCAATGGACGCAAAAGGAATAGTGCAGATTGCGGCATGGGTTCAAAGGCAGTTAAATATTTGTGTTGAAGGTTTGAAGGCGATCTGAAGCAGCATTTACTGGTTATCACATGGAAATTAATATCCGATTTTCTTTACTAAAAATTAGTAAATCATAGACCAAATTTGGTCTTACACAGACCAAACTGAGTCATACACAGACCAAATTGAGTCATACATAGACCAAATTGAGTCATACACAGACCAAACTGAGTCATACACAGACCAAATTGAGTCATACACATACCAAATTGAGTCATACACAGACCAAATTGGGTCTACACAGACCAAACTGGGTCATACACAGACCAAACTGGGTCATACACAGACCAAACTGGGTCATACACAGACCAAATTGGGTCATAGACCATATTTGGTCATACACAGACCATACTGGGTCATACATAGACCATATTGGGACAAACACAGACCAAATTGGGTCATACACAGACCAAACTATGTCATACACTGACTAAGTTAGAACTTTTCACTAAAAATCACCAATTTTGACAGTTTCAAGCCGATCTAAAGACTCATTCTCTAGTTATCCCACAGACACCAACATCACCAAAATTCATCCAAGTAATTGGTGAGGAAGGTTTGAAGTCGGTCGGATGATGCATTCACTAGATCTACCAGAATTCAATTCATATCATCTCAGGAAAATACAGCAGCACCTTAGGTTTGACGCCAATAGGTAGAATCATTTCTTGAAAAAAAAAATCTTTTTAATAAAACTATTGTATTGAAAGTTGGATGAGCTAAAAACCTTCATCTCAAGAAAGTACAACAGCATGTTAGGTTTGAAGCCAATAGGAAGAGTCATTCCTTGATTTTTTTAATAAATCTTTTAATGCAACAATAGCACTGCAACTTGCACTGGCCAAAAGCAACGTCAAACTAAGTCTGAGGAAATCACACCAGCACTCCAAGTTTGATGCTTATCTGAACCTGCATTCTCCAGTTATTTCATAGTATCTATCACTGTTATATTAATTAGCTGGCAACTTAACACTTATCAAGACTTACTGGCAACACTTATCAAGACTTACTGGCAACACTTATCAAGACTTACTGGCAACACTTATCAAGACTTACTGGCAACACTTATCAAGACTTACTGGCAACACTTATCAAGACTTACTGGCAACACTTATCAAGACTTACTGGCAACACTTATCAAGACTTACTGGCACTTATCAAGACTTACTGCACTTATCAAGACTTACTGGCAACACTTATCAAGACTTACTGGCAACACTTATCAAGACTTACTGGCAACACTTATCAAGACTTACTGGCAACACTTATCAAGACTTACTGACAACACTTATCAAGACTTACTGACAATACTTATCAAGACTTACTGGCAACACTTATCAAGACTTACTGGCAACACTTATCAAGACTTACTGACAATACATATCAAGACTTACTGGCAACACTTATCAAGACTTACTGGCAACACTTATAAAGACTTACTGACAACACTTATCAAGACTTACTGAAAACACTTATCAAGACTTAAGTGAAAAAGTGTCATCTGTTTATAACGTTAAGGATGAAAACCATGTATACGAGACATTGTGGTATATATGAGAGATTTTGGGGGGAGAGAGAGAGAGAGAGAGAGAGAGAGAGAAGAGAGAGAGAGAGAGAGAGAGAGGAGAGAGAGAGAGAGAGAGAGGAGAGAGAGAGAGAGAGAGGAGAGAGAGGGAGAGGAGAGAGAGAGAGAGAGAGAGAGAGAGAGAGAGAGAGAGAGAGAGAGAGAGAGAGAGTTACCTTCAGAATTCAGTAAATGTGTAATGACAACATAGATCTCAGTATATACAACGTGCTGAGAGAGGCAGTCATGGTAGTAGTCAGGGGGAAAACTCTCTCTCTCTCTCTCTCTCTCTCTCTCTCCTCTCTCTCTCTCTCTCTCTCTCTCTCTCTCTCTCTCTCTCTCTCTCTCTCTCTCTCTCTCTCTCTCTCTCTCTCTCTCTCTCTCTCTCTCTCTCTCTCTCTCTCTCTCTCTCTCTCTCTCTCTCTCTCTCTCTCTCTCTCTCCTCTCTCTCTCTCTCTCTCTCTCTCTCTCTCTCTCTCTCTCTCTCTCTCTCTCTCTCTCTCTCTCTCTCTCTCTCTCCTCTTCCTCTCTCTCTCTCTCTCCTCTCTCTCTCTCTCTCTCTCTCTCTCCTCTCTCTCTCTCTCTCTCCTCTCTCTCTCTCTCCTTCCTCTCTCTCTCCATCTCCCTCCTCTTTCTCCCCCTTCCCAACAATACATGGGAAAAGGGTCATGCAAAATTTGGGATAGGCAGCGGCCTTTTTGCCAATTTTATAAAGCCATTTCTATTTTTTCCCCCATGACATGATTTTCAGTAAAAAGTTTGAATTAAGTTTCTCTATCATCTAATTTACACATTTTTTGTTTAAGAAAATTGAACAATTCCATATAAAATCTAGTGAATGGTTCTTGGGATCGGCTTCAAACTTTCCACAGTGGTGTATCAGACTTAGGACAGAGTCTTCATTGTTATTAGAGTGTGTTGCGCAGTTTTCCCTAAAATTAACTAAAATATTTTTTCTAAAATAATTTGTATCTTTAAAAACTGAAGCATCCGTATAAAGTTCACTGTCTGCGGTCTTCTTTGCCCTTCCCCGATATTCATGACTTTACATTTGGCAGGGTTAAATTCAAGGAGCCAGTTACTGGACCAGGCTTGTAGCCTGTCCAGGTCTCTTTGTAGTCCTGCCTGATCCTCGACTGATTTAATTCTCCTCATTAACTTCACTAGTTTATAAAGCTAACTAGTTTATAAAGCTAACTAGTTTGTAAAGCTAACTAGTTTGTAAAGCTAACTAGGTTATAAAACTAACTAGGTTATAAATATATCTAGTTTACAAAGCTAACTAGTTTATAAACCTAACTAGATTATAAAGCTAACTAGGGTATAAAGCTAACTAGGTTATAAATCTAACTAGGTTATAAAGCTAACTAGGTTATAAAGCTAACTAGGTTATAAAGCTAACTAGGTTATAAAGCTAACTAAGTTATAAATCTAACTAGGTTATGAAGCTAACTAGGTTATAAAGCTAACTAGGTTATAAAGCTAACTAGGTTATAAATCTAACTAGGTTATAAAGTTAACTAGGTTATAAAGCTAACTAGGTTATAAAGCTAACTAGGTTATAAAGCTAACTAGGTTATAAAGCTAACTAGTTTATAAAGCTAACTAGGTTATAAAGCTAACTAGTTTGTAAAGCTAACTAGGTTATAAAACTAACTAGGTTATAAATATAACTAGTTTACAAAGCTATCTAGTTTATAAACCTAACTAGATTATATAGCTAACTAGGGTATAAAGCTAACTAGATTATAAAGATAATTTATAAAGCTAACTAGGTTATAAAGCTAACTAGGTTATAAAGCTACTAGTTTGTAAAGCTAACTGGTTATAAAGCTAACTAGGTTATAAAGCTAACTAGGTTATAAATCTAACTAGGTTATAAAGTTAACTAGGTTATAAAGCTAACTAGGTTATAAACCTAACTAGGTTATAAAGCTAACTAGGTTATAAAGCTAACTAGTTTATAAAGCTAACTAGGTTATAAAGCTAACTAGTTTGTAAAGCTAACTAGGTTATAAAACTAACTAGGTTATAAATATATCTAGTTTACAAAGCTAACTAGTTTATAAACCTAACTAGATTATAAAGCTAACTAGGGTATAAAGCTAACTATATTATAAAGATAATTTATAAAGCTAACTAGGTTATAAAGCTAACTAGGTTATAAAGCTAACTAGTTTGTAAAGCTAACTAGGTTATAAAGCTAACTAGGTTATAAAGCTAACTAGTTTATAAAGCTAACTAATTTATAAAGCTAACTAGTTTGTAAAGCTAACTAGGTTATAAAGTTTACTAGGTTATGAAGCTAACTAGGTTATAAAGCTAACTTGGTTATAAAGCTAACTTGGTTATAAAGCTAACTAGGTTATAAAGCTAACTAGGTTATAAAGCTAACTAGGTTATAAAACTAACTTGGTTATAAAGCTAACTAGGTTATAAAGCTAACTAGGTTATAAAGTTAACTAGTTTTTAAAGTTAACTAGTTTATAAAGCTAACTAGTTTACCATAAAGCTAGTTTAATATGGAGCTAAATCATGATGAATCTTCATAGGCAATGGGGAGTTATTGGGGAAGTCACGTATAATTGGGAATTATTGGTTAATTCTTAATAGATAATTGGGAATTATTGGGGAATTCTTAATAGATAATTGGGAATTATTGGGGAATTCTCAATGGATAATTGGTATTTATTAGTTTGCATAAGACAACTGGAGAATGCATCTTTCGATAGGCTTCATACCTTGGGGCTAGTGGTATTTTCCACAAAAGGGAACATCACATTTCTCTTTGTCTGTGTACGTTCCAATATCCTAATGATTATTGAAAGTTTGAAGTCGATCGAAAGAAGCATTCCTCAGTTAATTGACATCAATCAATTCCTTAAGAATGCCTCTCTCGACCGCTTTCAAACTCTCAAAATTTGTGAATCTTAGAAGAATATTTATGTTTTTTTCGCTTCAAAATCAGTTTGCCAATTTTATTAAAATTTACGAAAATTGTTTATGGGTTTCTATGCAAAAGCTGGGGAATGTATTTTCGGATTGGCTTCAAACCTTTAACACTGATGTATCTTACTTTAAAGGAGGTTTGTATTGGCTAATAGGGTTTAAAGCTATCTACTACACGAGTGTCATTAAGACTGGTTGGTTGGTTAATAGAGTTTAAAGTCTATCTACTACACGAGGGTCATTAAGGCTGGTTGTTGGTTAATAGAGTTTAAAGTCTATCTACTACACGAGGGTCATTAAGACTGGTTGGTTTGTTAATGGGGTTTAAAGTCTATCTACTACACGAGGGTCATTAAGACTGGTTGGTTGGTTAATGGGGTTTAAAGTCTATCTACTACACGAGGGTCATTAAGGCTGGTTGTTGGTTAAAAGAGTTTAAAGTCTATCTACTACACGAGGGTCATTAAGGCTGCATGTCACCCGTATACCACCAGTCAAGAATACTTTAATACCTAAAATACTGATTAATGTAAACTACCAGTGTATATACACTGAGATATACACCTCTCAGTGTATATACACTGAGATATACATTTCCTAATATATAGTATATACACAAAAATTCACTTCACGTCGTATATCTTGTATGTCACTGTTAGACTGAGGTTGAAAAAAATCGTAGATTCTTATAATTCTAATCATATAAACTAGAAAAATATAATTATTATAAAAACAAATTTTCGAAATTTGACGCATGTTAAATTTGACCAAAGAAATGTTTTACAAATACAGTTTTCTACGGCACCGGGAGCAGCCGGTCACTGACTTGTGTACAGTAGCAATGTTACTGATACTTGTATCCATGATACATGTATACATGGTGTGTTTCAGTGAGTGAAAAGTGGATACATGGTATGTGTTAGTGTGTGAAACATTAATACAATGGCTGGAACAATTCACAGAACCACAATACCATGACTACAACAATTCACAACTAACCCACAATACCATGACTACAACAATTCACAACTAACCCACTATACCATGACAACAACAATTCACAACTAACCCACAATACCATGACAACAACAATTCACAACAAACCCACAATACCATGACTACAACAATTCACAACTAACCCACAATACCATGACAACAACAATTCACAACAAACCCACAATACCATGACAACAACAATTCACAACAAACCCACAATACCATGACAACAACAATTCACAACTAACCCACAATACCATGACTACAACAATTCACAACTAACCCACAATACCATGACAACAACAATTCACAACAAACCCACAATACCATGACAACAACAATTCACAACTAACCCACAATACCATGACTACAACAATTCACAACTAACCCACAATACCATGACTACAACAATTCACAACAAACCTGGAGTTTACCTGTAGAGGGTTTCGGGGGTCAACGCGCGGCTCGGCCTGAGACCAGGCCTCATGGTGGATCAGGGTCTGATCAACCAGGCTGTTACTGCCGGACGCACGCAAACTGACGTACGAACCACAGCCCGGTTGGTCATGTACTGACTTTAGGTGCCTGTCCAGTGCCTTCTTGAAGACAGCCAGGGGTCTATTGGTAATCCCCCTAATGTATGCTGGGAGGCAGTTGAACAGTCTTGGGTCCCGGACACTTATGGTGTTGTCTCAATGTACTCGTGGCGCCCCTGCTTTTCGTCGGGGAATGTTGCATCTCCTGCCCAGTCTTTTACTTTCATAGGGAGTGATTTTCGTGTACAGGTTTGGTACCAATTCCTCCAGGACCTTCCAAGTGTATATTATCATGTATCTCTCTCGCCTGCGTTCCAGGGAATACAGATCAAGGACCTTCAACCGTTCCCAGTAATTTAGGTGCTTTATCGTGCTTATGTGTGCTGTGAAAGTTCTTTGTACACTCTTGAGGTCTGCAATGTCGCCAGCCTTGAAGGGGGCTGTTAATGTACAGCAGTATTCCAGCCTAGAGAGAACAAGTGATTTGAAGAGTGCCATCATGGGCTTGGCGTCCCTAGTATTGAAGGTTCTCATTATCCATCCTATCATTTTCCTAGCCAATGAGGTAGATACATTGTTGAGGTCTTTAAAGGCGAGATCCTCTGACATTATCACTCCCAAGTCCTTCATATTTCTTTTTCGCTCTATTGTATCGTTAGAATTTGTCGTATACCTTGATACATTTTTTTTGCTTCCTCAAGTTTTCCATATCTGAGTAGTTGAAATTTATCCTCGTTGAACTTCATATTGTTTTGAGTGGCCCATTTGAAGATTTGGTTGATATCTGCTTGGAGTTTTGCAGTGTCTTCAATGGAGGTCACTGTCATGGCAATCCGGGTGTCATCTGCAAAAGAAGACACGGAGCTATGGCTTACATCTCTGTCTATGTCAGAAATGAGGATGAGGAATAGAATGGGAGCGAGTACTGTGCCTTGTGGAACAGAGCTTTTCACCGTAGCTGCCTGGGACTTTACTCTGTTTACTATTACTCTTTGTGTTCTATTTGTCAGGAAGTTATAGATCCATCTACCAACTTTTCCTGGTATTCCTTTATCACACTATTACACCATGGTCACACTTGTCGAAAACATTTGCAAAGTCTGTGTATACTACATCTGCATATTGTTTATCCTCAACAGCATCCAGGACCCTGTCATAGTGGTCCAGGAGCTGGGACAGGTAGGAGCGACCTGCTCTAAACCGTGTTGCCCTGAGTTGGGTAATTGATGGGTATCTAGGTGGTTGGCGATCTTGCTTCTTAGAACCCTCTCAAAGAGTTTTATGTTATGGGATGTTAGTGCTATGTCTGTTGTTTTTAGTGTGTGTGGGATGACCCCTGTGTCCATGCTCCCTCTCCATAGGATGCTGAAAGCACGTGATAGGGGCTTCTTGCAATTCTTGATGAACACAGAGTTCCATGAGTCTGGGCCTGGGACTGAGTGTATAGGCATGTCATTTATTACAACAATTCACAACTAACCCACAATAAAATGACTACAACAATTCACAACTAACCCACAATACCATGACTACAACAATTCACAACTAACTCACAATACCATGACTATAACAATTCACAACTAACCCACAATACCATGACTACAACAATTCACAACTAACCCACAATACCATGACAACAATTCAAACCTAACCCACAATACCATGGCAACAATTCACAACTAACCTACAATACCATGACAACAATTCACAACTAACCCACAATACAATGACAACAACAATTCACAACTAACCCACAATACCATGACTGCAACAAATCAAAACTAACCCTCAATTTAGAAAGAATTATTGTTAAAATTATGATTATTATTATTACTGCTATTATTATATTCTTTTATATTAAGTAGAAGCTCTAAACACGTATGTAATACAGATCCTGGGAAAAGAAATCAAGTTTGATTCGAGGAAGGGGAGGATAATTCAAGTCTCTTGGATAAAAATCCCTTGAGTAGTGAAAATGCACTTAGATTCATTTGGTAAGTTTAAAGTCTATCTACTACACGAGGGTCATTAAGGCTGGTTGGTTGGTTAATGGGGTTTAAAGTCTATCAACTACACGAGGGTCATTAAGGCTGGTTGGTTGGTTAATGGGGTTTAAAGTCTACTACACGAGGGTCATTAAGGCTGGTTGGTTGGTTAATGGGGTTTAAAGTCTACTATACGAGGGTCATTAAAGTTGGTTGGTTGGTTAATGGGGTTTAAAGTCTATCAACTACACGAGGGTCATTAAGGCTGGTTGGTTGGTTAATGGGGTTTAAAGTCTACTACACGAGTGTCATTAAGGCTGGTTGGTTGGTTAATGGGGTTTAAGGTCTACTACACGAGGGTCATTAAAGTTGGTTGGTTGGTTAATGGGGTTTAAAGTCTGCCTACTACACAAGGGTCATTAAGGCTGGTTGGTTGGTTAATGGGGTTTTAAGTCTATCTTCTACACAAGGGTTATTAGGTTAGTTGGTTGGTTAATGGGGTTTAAAGTCTGTCTACTACACGAAAGTCATTAAGGATGGCTGGTTGGTTAATGGGGTTTAAAGTCTATCTACTATACGAGGGTCATTAAGGTTGGTTGGTTGGTTAATGGGGTTTAAAGTCTGTCTACTACACGAGGGCCATTTAAGGCTGGTTGGTTGGTTAATGGTATTTAAAGTCTACTACACGAGGGTCATTAAGGCTGGTTGGTTGGTTAATGGGGTTCAAAGTCTATCTACTACACGAGGGTCATTAAGACTGGTTGGTTGGTTAATGGGGTTTAAAGTCTATCTACTACATGAGGGTCATTAAGACTGGTTGGTTGGTTAATGGGGTTTAAAGTCTATCTACTACACGAGGGTCATTAAGGCTGCATGTCACCTGTACACCACCAGTCAAGAATACTTTAATACTTAAAATACTGATTAATGTAAACTACCAGTGTATATACACTGAGATATACACCTCTCAGTGTATATTCACTGAGATATACACCTCTCAGTGTATATACACTGAGATATACACCTCTCAGTGTATATACACTGAGATATACACTTCTCAGTGTATATACACTGAGATATACACCTCTCAGTGTGTATGTGTAAATGGAATACAGTATTGTGTAGTACTTGATACTGGAGTAATGGAGTACAAAATAGTAGTACTTGACAGTGGAGTACACAAGAGTACATTTAGAGAGCTGTATTTGACAGTGGAGTACAGAAGAGTACATTTAGAGAGCTGTACTTGACAATGGTGTACACAAGAGTACATTTAGAGAGCTGTACTTGACAGAGAGTACACAAGAGTACATTTAGAGAGCTGTACTTGACAGTGGGGTACACAAGAGTACATTTAGACATTGGAGTACACAAGTGGAGTACAACTCACGTGTATGAGCATCGTGGTCGGTCATGTCTGGAGGTGTGGGTGGAGCAGGGGCAGCTGCCGTGGGTGAGGCACAGCCCTTAGTGCCCACATCACGTACCATGGGCACTTTCTTGACCAGGTAGCAGCGGGGCATGTCACTGCCCTGCTGAGGAGTCAGCAGGCACGCTACTGCTTGAGTAGACGACATTCAACCCCTTGAAAGTAGGGCCAGAAAGCCCCCTTTTAACCCCTAAACCCTTGAAAGCAGTGCTAGAAAGACCCCCTGAAAGCAGGGCCACAACACCCCCTTAGCAGAATATTTCCTGATTTTCAAAAGGAAAAAAGGGGCATGTAACCCCTTAAATCAGAGCTAATAACCCCTTTAACCCCTTCAAATTTCCGAAGATCACAAGGGTAAGGGGCAAAGGGGGAAAATTAGGGGTTAATTGGGAGTTAAGGGGAAGAAATAAGTGTCACAGTTCACCGTACACACACGTACACACAGCCACAGTAGTTTCCTGCCGTACACAGGAGCCGGTGTACATATCTAGGTACATAGGTACACATGGCACAGGAGCACATAAGCCGCGTTGCATAGGAGCAGTATTGTGGATTAGGTGCTCCAGGGAGCCGCGTCAGGAGCGCTGGAACCTACGGCGGAATTCCTTGGGCATTTTTTTTTACTTAGGTGAAGGCACTAGGTGAAGGTAACCAGCGTGCTCCTGCGTCACTTCACTGCCACCTGTTTCACTCTGAAGCAACAATTGTCAGCCACCAGGACTGCTGACACCCCAGCGTGGACATGGGCCGATGTTTCGCCGCCTCTGGACGACGTTTCGAGCGATGGTAGTGTTCCTTGCCTCTGAGCCACGGCCAGACGTCCCTCTCGGCGTCCTCTAAACCGGCCGAAACCACGATCCAGGGCGCTGTTTTGCCCGCGGAAGTGGCACTATCCTCCCCGGTCTTGCTCCCTCCGACATTACCACCACCTCCCTCTTCCCCTGCACGCGCAGGCGCCATTCCCATTCCCATTCTACCATGATTCACCAGACACCCCCGTTATACCTTCTCTCTGTCCACTGCCACATTTAACCACTCAGCTGAGGCATCTACAACTCTCACTATTAACCAGCTGCTGCTCCAGCTGGAAGGAAATTAGAAAGCCCTTCCTTGCCTACGAGATATTTGCAATACTTTCTAAAGAAAGTTAAGAGAAAGGAGTAAAATCATTTTCTTTGTATTTGGTTCCAGATCGCAAGTATAAGAGAGACTCGTTTTGCAATGTTGCAGAGCTGATCTCTTATTGGAAGCCTTGAAGTTATATTCACTTGTTATTCTGCTCTCTAGGTCGCATTTATGGGTAATTTGGTGTGTTATGATATGTTATATTGTGCGAGGAAGTTGACGAAAGTTTGGTTAGGTCAATTGTGCGGTGGTGAGGCAGGGGAGAGGCGAGTCAGAGATGTATATATGAGGATCAATATTTGGGAGCCGCGTCACCTGTTCCTCAGGGCTAGCGTGTGAGCCTACAACACGACTGGCAGTGTAGCCACAACGGAGTGCCTCCCTACCCTCTCACCCCCCTCACCTCTTTCATCAAAAAAAAAAAAAAAAAATCAGATAAAAATATAATTCATACAAGAGAGCAAAATAGTTTTCACGATTTAGGAACTACACCCAGGTCCAAATAATGGAGTTAGAGGTGTGTGTGGTAGAGGCTGGTGGCACCGAGGGTGTGGCACCACTGACTCTGGACCCAGCAAAACACAACATTGCCAAAAACTGCCTTAAAAACGTCACTTTTTTAACCCCATCAAAACTTTTAATCCCCATCCCATTATAGACCTCTTCTTACCCCTATAATATCACCCTTAACTATACTTAATCACTACACTGTATATATATATATATATATATATATGTATATATATATATATATATATATATATATAATACAATGACAAATTATTGTGTATACGTATATTAAACTCGACTTTTTGAAATTGGAAAAGTTGTTTGGATTCAAAGTCTATCTACACACGAGGGTCATTAAGACTGGGTTGGTTAATGGGGTTTAAAGTCTATCTACTACACGAGGGTCATTAAGACTGGTTGGTTGGTTAATGGGGTTTAAAGTCTATCTACTACACGAGGGTCATTAAGGCTGCATGTCACCTGTACACTACCAGTCAAGAATACTTTAATACCTAAAATACTGATGAATGTAAACTACCAGTGTATATACACTGAGATATACATCTCTCAGTGTATATACACTGAGATATACACCTCAGTGTATATACACTGATATATTGACTAGGTATATACATGAGAATCACCTCCAGTGTATATACAGATATATCCTTCTCAGGATAACACTGAGACCTCAGGTATATCACTAGAATAATCTCCCAGATATACATGGTATCCTCTCAGTGATTAAACTGAATATCACTCCAGTGTATCTGAGAGCTCACCTCGTGTATACACTGAGATATAAGTCTCGTATAGAGATATACATCCTCTATATACTGAGATGCTCCATCTTTAGTGTATATACACTGAGATATACACCTCTAGTGTATATACACTGATATATACATCTCTCAGTGTATATACACTGAGATATACACCTCTCAGTGTATATACACTGAGATATACATCTCTCAGTGTATATACACTGAGATATACACTCTCAGTGTATATACACTGAGATATACTCTCAGTGTATATACACTGAGATATACATCTCTCAGTGTATATACACTGAGATATACATCTCTCAGTGTATATACACTGAGATATACATCTCTCAGTGTATATACACTAAGAGATATACATCTCTCAGTGTATATACACTGAGATATACATATCTCAGTGTATATACACTGAGATATCCCCCTCAGTGTATATACACTATTTAGACAAGTATATATGGCTCTTGATCGAACAAGAACCCTCCTTTTTCTCTGATCCAACCAGCTCTCCTACGACTCCCAAATATTTCTCCAGAATTGAATTTGAAACTAACAGAGCTCTATTAGAGCTCCCTGTGTTACATAGCTGTTAGAGCTCTATTAGAGCTCTCTATATTGAAGCTCCCTGTATTAGAGCATATACACCGATGATATACACCTCTGAGTGTATATTGACTGAGATATATGCAGTGAATGTATATACACAGCTATACACACTGTAGTGATACCGCTCTTGTGGAGAGCCGCTGCAGGACACAATACGGCACCACCTCAGGGGGCCCCTAACAATAACAACAAACAGTACGGCGATGGCCCAGCATGGCGTGTGGTCTCGCTCTTACACAAATACATTCGTGATGCAGATTACATGGTAAGCTTAAATATGTCGCCAGTAGCTATAGCTTTTCTGAGGACATATGCACCTTACATCACCTGTCCTGCAGCAGCAGTCATTAGATGTATTTTCTTCTGTTGCAGACATGTACCATGGATTTTGTGTTCAATAAAGCCTAGAAATGAGGCCTGTGTTTTTATCACAACAATTTATTGAACACAAATATCCTGGGCTACCTGGCGCGATTCTGAGCTAGACTACACAGCAAAATGGAGCGTTTACTGAAACCTGAGAGGCTAGACTCTGACCCCAGTGTATCAACGGCTGCTCAGGAATGGAAGCACTGGTTTAAGACTTTCGAAAACTTCTTGAGAGCCTTTCCTCAGGAAGATCTAGATAAACTAAGCCTGCTCATCAACTTTGTGTCACCTAAAATCTATGAGGTTATTTCTGAGTGTAATACCTATGAAGATGCTATCAATGCCCTCAAGTCTCAGTATATTAAGCCCACAAATGAAATCTTTGCACGATATCGTCTTGCAACTCGCCGCCAGCAGATTGGTGAATCCTTAGAGGAATACTTTCAAGCATTGAAAATATTAGGTAAGGACTGTAACTTCCGAGCGGTGACAGCTTCTCAGTATTGTGAAGAGTCCATCAGGATGCTTTTATCAGTGGCCTGCAATCACCAATAATAAGGCAGCGTTTATTGGAGAATAAAACTCTGGACTTAGCCACTACCCTTGACCAGTCAAGATCATTAGATTCAGCTCAGAAGAATTCTGAAGTGTACAGTACTACCCAGCCTTCTCGAGTGGTAAGTGCTGTAACTCCCGACCAAGACTCTTTTAATGAGGTTACCGTGGAACCTGCTTCAGTGACAGCAGCTGCAGGCACAAAGTGTTTCTTTTGTGGTTTTCAAGACATCCACGTCCAAAGTGTCCGGCTCGTGAAGCAATGTGCCATCAATGCCATAAGAAAGGTCACTTTGCTAAAGTATGT
>WNWK01008903.1:53113-80889 GCA_009830355.1 Cherax destructor | reverse complement strand
CATTCGCTGTCAGCCTTGGCTGGCAGGTGCTCCGACGTCACTTGTTGGGGTAAGGCAGTTGGTGTTTTCATACAAGATGACACACAGTTTCGAGAAGAGTGAATACTTTTCCGGGAACTCATAAAGGGACCATTTACCCATCGAATGCTAATGTATTGCTGCGGCTATCATTCGAGACAAATATGGCATACAAATGATGATATTTACTTGGGCCCAATGGGGGAAGAATATTCATCAAATTGACGACTACCCAATTTATGAAGCACTCTTGATAATTTCGAGGAAAGTGTTTGAAAGTAAATGCACAGGGGAAGTAATTTAAAAGTGTTTCCAAACAATACAAATGGATAAAGGTCAGAAATTTACCATTTGAAGTGCAGGAAATTGATGTAAAGAATGCTTTCAAGCAATATGGAGAAATACATGCGGCTGTAATGGGTCGTTGGACTGATGGTTTATATGAAGGTGTACCTGAGGGATCATATAGCCTCAAAATGTCATTACAAAGGGCAATACCTTCATATGTAGTGTTACCAGAATTCAGAACACAAATATATGTTACATATGCTGGTCAACAACAAACATGTCGTATATGTGACTCGTATGAGCATATGGCTGCTGCATGTAATAAAAGACAAGGACGGCGTCCGGATGAGGAGCGTACGAGTAAGGACGGACATGAAGAATTGCATGAATCTCAGGACGGTGTGGGCGTGGTCACAACTGCAAGATGGAGTGACATAGTAACACAGTCGATGGAAACGTGTAAAATGCTTCCGGTGAACACACAGGCTGCAATGGGAACAATTGCAGAGGAAGCAGAACTAGATTTGGGTACGAGTGAGGTGATTCCTGAGTTGGTGAGTGGATTATTGGATAGTTTGCAAGGGACAAATGAGATTTGCTCTGTGGAAAAAGCTGAAGAGATTTTGAGTGTAGTGGGGGAAATGGGAGATAAAAGTCCTGATGATGGAGGATTGGAAGTGCACGATGTACAGGTTATTGTTCATAATGAGGATAGGGAAACGGATATGGAAATTCATAATGATTCAAGGAAACAAGCCATGGCCATGAGTGATGATGATGTACTTATCCCTGCGCAAAGGTCCTGTAAAAAAGTGTCTGTTGATGTACCGCAAAGGCCTTTGAAAATTAAGAAAAGGGGAGGTGATGTACAAGAAGTGAAGAATATGGATAGGAACGGTAGTAATGGACAAAGTAGTTTGGGAATGGAAGGAAAAAGAGTTAGTAGATCCAAAGGAAAACCACCTCTAATGTTTTCAGGAGCATCACGTTAAATGTTAATGTAGCTATGGCGGAGGTAAGAAGGAAGTGGATAGAGGTGTGCATGAAAAGATACGCAGTGGATGTGGCCTTTATACCCTTTATACAAGAGCATAATTGTCAATGTGGTATAAATTTGATTGTGCCGGATTATAGTGTATGCTGGTAGTTCTAGGTCTTTCAAGGGTGGAGTGGCGGTTTTAGTGAAGGAGAATAGCCCTTTTCAGTTGTTGAAGTGGGAAGAGGGTAGGGAGGGGAGGGTAGTGAGAGTAGACGGGGTATGGGGCAGTGTTCGTGTTGCTTTCATTGGCGTTTATTTACCAGCTACTAGCGTTAGAAGTGTAAAGGGAGAGTTTGTGAAGGAACAATTAATTTATTTTTTGAGAGGATTGCCAGAGGTGGTAGTATTGGGGGGTGATTGGAACTGTATCATACGAGAAAAGGATGTAGAACCAAGGGGGGGTGGATGTGTGTTGCGTGTTTTGCGTGATGTTTTGGGTAGTGTAAGTTTAGTGGATGTACTTGCAGGGGGTGATAATGTAGAATTTACCTTTATAAGGAGGGGATATGCTGCGAGGTTAGATAGGATATATGTTTCTAGGATGATTAATGTTGGTACGGTTACGTGTGTGGATGTTGGATTTTCAGACCATAGAGGGGTGTTAGTTGACTTGGAATGGTCAGGTGGGTGGCTGGCAATTGGAAATTGAATGTACAATTATTGGAAGGTGAGGAAGCAGTGCTGGGTTTCGGTGAATGGTGGAAGTGTGTGTGGGCAAATGGGAGGTTAGAGAAGGATATTGTTGCATGGTGGGTGAATGTAGCGAAGCCAGCTATTCAGAAATATTATACTATTATACTTGTGTTGTTCTAATTTTAAGTTTAATTATAGAATCACACTAAATCTTATGATTCCAAACATTGATCCTGAAACCAACCTTCTATTAAATGACTTACATGAACCTAACAACAACTGTCATTACTACACAGCAGAACAGGCTAAAACACTACTCAAATCCAACAATAACATAACTATCTTTAATTACAATTTCAGATCTTTAAGCAAACATTTTGATGACCTCACTGCATTATGAAACTCACTTCAGGCCAGTATGTCCATCATTGCTCTCACTGAAACATGGTTAAAGCCTCATACTACAGATATCTATGCCATTTCTGGTTACACAGCCATACACAATTGTCGGCCAGACCAACAAGGAGGTGGCACAGCTATGTTCTACTCAGACCAGCTTGAATGTATTAACAATACTTGCACAAGAGATGAACATGGAGAATATATAACAGCTAAATTTAAATCCAAATATCTACAAAAACCTCTCACAGTTATAAACATCTATAGATTACCACAGTCAAACATTCAGCAATTTAGTGAAAAATTAGGAAGTATGATTACTGATGCACACATGAACAAAGACCACTTAATCCTCACAGGCGACTTCAATATAAACCTCCTACAAGATCAGGACCCACTAGTAACTGAATTCACAAACACTGAGCAACTGCTTGCTGCTCCCTACAATAACAAAACCTACGAGAATCTCTGAGACTTGTGCCTCTCTATTAGACCATATCTGGACTAACACCATATCCCCATTAAAATCAGGCATAATCACAGACAATACCACTGATCACTACCCAACCTTTCTCATAACAAATCTCGGAAAATTACCACTAGAGACTACTAAAGTTACCTTCAGACTACATAATGAGACAGCTATAAATAGCTTTATAACAGCTATGACAAACATTGACTGGCAAACAGAAATAGACAACTTCCCAGATACAGACTTGTGTATTAATAATTTTCTTAAAAAGACCCAATACTTCTATAATAAGCACTGCCCTAAAAAAACTAAAATAACAACTAAAAGATTAAATAGTCCCTGGCTAACCCCCAGCATACTTAAGTCCATTAATATAAAGCACCTATATGAAAAACAGTACAGAATGGGACAAATATCGAGAACAAACAAAACGCTACTCATCAAACCTAACGAGTCTGATAAGAAGGTCAAAAAAACTGTACTATGAGAACAGATTACATAACTTAAAAGGTGATATAAAAAAGACCTGGAAAACCCTATCTGAAATTCTAGGAACAAAAAAGATATCCACAAACAGAACAATCAAACTAACAAAAGTAGATGAACCCTACTCCCACCTATTGAAACAGCAAACAAACTCAATGATTTCTTCTCCACCATAGGTAAAAAGCTGGCAAGCAAAATCCCAAGTTCTAATACTCCACCTAACGACTATCTCACTGGTACCTATCCGAACACACTATTCCTAGCCCCAACCAACCCAATAGAAGTTTCACTTATAATCAACACATTAAAAAACAAAGCAGGTGACCTAAATAACTTACCACCTTATATATACAAAAAAGCCTCTCAAGTTCTCTCACCAATTATTGCAACACTTTTTAACAAATCCATTGAATCCTCTACCTTCCCATCAATACTCAAAATAGCGAGGTCACCCCAATACATAAGGCAGGAGATCAAGCAGACCTGAATAACTACAGGCCGATATCTAACTTACCCCTTCTCTCCAAAATCTTTGAAAAATTAATTCATAGACAAATATATTCCTACCTCACCTCCAACAACGTACTCAACCACTGTCAATTTGGATTCAGGCCTAATAAAAATACAAATGATGCCATTATACACATGTTAGAAATAATTTACACCGCCCTTGAGAAAAAGAAATCCCAGTGGGAATCTTCATTGATTTACGTAAAGCTTTTGATACAGTTGACCATGATCTGTTACACTTAAAATTATCGCACTATGGTATAAGAGGACACTCCTTAAACTACCTAAAATCATACCTTAGCAACAGAAACCAATATGTGTACACTAATGGAGCTAGCTCCACCGCGCAAACTATTACCGTAGGGTCCCACAGGAAGTGTTCTTGGCCCACTACTCTTTCTCATTTACATTAACGACCTACCAAATGCATCTCAACTACTCAAACCCATACTTTTGCAGATGACACTACATACGTTATCTCTCACCCAAGCCCAGACACACTAGCCAACACTGCAAATACTGAATTGCAGAAAATATCTACCTGGATGATGACCAACAAACTAACTCTCAATATTGATAAAACCTATTTTATCCAGTTTGGGAACAGAGCTGCAAACGCACCACTTAACATAATGATAAACGGGTCCCCTATCGCAAAACTCACAGAGGGAAAATTCTTAGGAATACATCTTGACAGTGGCCTCAAATTTCAGACACGCATACAACAAATCTCCAAGAAAGTCTCAAAGACCGTGGGAATACTATCCAAGATACGGTACTATGTTCCACAACCAGCTCTCCTTACCCTATATCACTCACTCATTTACCCCTACCTCACCTATGGAATCTGCGCATGGGGCTCTACATCAATAACTCATCTCAGACCACTAATAACACAACAAAAGGCAGCAGTTAGAATGATAACAAATTCTCACTCCAGGCAACATACTCCACCAATATTCAAAAACCTAAACTTACTCACCATACAAGACATCCATACTTTTTACTGTGTCTATTACATACATAGAACACTCTATGCAGATATTAACCCACCACTCAAACTTCTCCTTACTAATTTTAACAGGACACATGACCATAACACTAGACACAGATCACTCCTCGATGTTCCCCGTGTCCACCTAACACTATGTAAAAACTCAATGCACATAAAAGGCACGAAAATTTGGAATTCATTACCTGTCATTGCCAAAGAAACCCTACCTGTACCCCAATTCAAAACGATGATAAAAAACCACCTTCTCACCCAAAGATAATTGCTCCATATCAACCATTCCCAGCAAAGTAGAATAATCACTTAACGTAAAACCTGACTTTAAAGTCAATGTAATGTATGAATGAACGATTGAATGAATGAATGTAAAACCTGTTATGAATAATACTTACTTAGCTAATTATTCCCAACACTGATATTATAATGACCACGTAAACTAACTGCAATGCAATTAATTGTTTTAAATTGTTATCTCACTCAATTAGTTGCATTGCTGCAATAAATTGCTACAATTAATTGATATGTTCAACTTATATTCAAACTTTAAAACTTAGATAAGCAACTTTACTTATTTTATAAATTATCAACCATAACTTTTTATTATTTTATTATTACTATTGCTTTAATTTGTTTAATCTGATTTAATTAATTTTATAATGAAGACAAAAGTACAAAACTATGTTCAAATTTCATAGCTTAAATACTCACCTTTACTCACTGTATACTATCTACAATAATTCTTACAATCTAGTTTTAAGTTAATTTTAAGTCTGCCCAAAATGCCCTGCATACTAGGGGCTTTTGGCATGTACACCTCATGTAATCTCAATAACCAAATGTAATTCTTTGTATCATGTCCAAATAAAAATTATTATTATTATTATTATTATTATTATTATACTGATAGTGGAAGCAATTTTATAGCATATCTTTGATGTGCATCTTGCTATTTTCATCTGTTGTGTGTTGTAGAGAGCTTTTCTAACATTTTGTCATTCATATATCTAAAGGCAATTTTCAAGTTTTGTCAATATGGTGTATGAATTTGTTATTACAGTACAGCACAGCACATCATTTATATAATGTGAAACTTTTTTTGTTTAATTTCTGGTAACTGCTTTCCTCTGACCCTTTCAATATTTAGTACAGCACTGTGTACAATATTGTATTGCATCTACACAGTTTACATTTTAATATGGTGTTTTTGTTTTTCTCTGATTTCCATTACATTTCACTTGCTATGTCAATTGCCATTATTCATTTGCCATTCCATTTGTTAAGTTTGCCTAAATAATTTTGTAGGTATATTCTGTCATTTTTATTGTTATGCATCATTTTCAAACATATTCATATAGAGTAGATCCTCACTTGGTACCACCTTAATTTTGGCATTTGTTGTTTCCAAAAATGTAATCAAATACAGTGATCCCTTGAGTTACGATAATTTTGGGTTACGATTTACCTTCATAGAGGAATTTAGTTTTGAGTTGATGAAAAGTTGGACATTCAGTATACATCTGAAAGTACGAGTACTTGTGGCTTGATTGATAGCATCTTTAGCTCACATGCTGAGGTTCAGGGATTGATCCCAGTATGAATGAATGAAATGTTGAGCGTGTTTCTTTACACCTGCTGTCCCTGTTCACCTAGCAGTAAGTTCCTGTTCCCCATTAAATCAATGGTTTACTGGGTTCATTTATTTCCTCTGCTTTTTTTCTCCAGCCTGTCATACAGTTTTTTGTTGTCTGTGATTTAATATTTCATCACCTTGCTCTGTTGTTTGTTTACTTTGAAGCTGCTACAGTGGAACCCCGAATATCAGCTGCTGCATTTATCAGCCAAATCGTATTTAGGCCGGTTTTTGGGCCAAAATTTTACTCCGTATTTCGGCAAGTGCCTTGCAAATCGGCCGTATTAGACGCGTCAGCCCGCCTCCCCCGCCGGGACGCCGTGCATAGGTGAGTCAGTCTCCCTGTGTCTCTCGGTGACTGAGCATATACTCTGCGCATTCATCCAAACATTTCCTTAAAATCCATTGGTTTTTGTGCTTGTTTATTAAGTGCGACTGTGTAATAAGCCACCATGGGCCCAAAGAAAGTTCCTAATAAAGTTCCTTTGGTAAAGAAAGTGAGAAACACGATAGAATTGAAGAAAGAAATTGTTGAAAAATATGAAAGTGGTGTGCGTGTGCTCCAGTGGCTGAGGCAGTGGTGGATTCAGTGGTGGATTCAGTGGTGGATTCAGTGGTGGATGCAGTGGTGGATGCAGTGGTGGATGCAGTGGTTGAGGCAGTGGTGGAGGCAGTGCACTCCAGTGGTTGAGGCAGTAGCGTCAGTTCGGCTGTTGCTACTATTCAGTTAACAACCTGTGCTGTAAATCTGTGAATTTTCATGCAGATAGGGCTTTGATACCTGAAGTTCTTATGGAGGGGGATTCCCCTTCCAAACAATAATCAGTCTTCCCTCTCTCCTCCTCCCTGTCTTCCATATGCTAACAAGAGTCTTCAATAAAGGTATGTAATAATGATTTAAATGTTCATTTATATGTACTAATTGTCATTGTTTTGTGTATGTAAAACTATAGTTAAACTTTACAAAATGTATTTTTTTATTATTATTTTTTTGTGTTTGAAACGGATTAATTGTATTTACATTAATTCTTATGGGAAATATTGCTTCGAATTTAAGCCGACCTTCTGGAATGGATTACGGTCGATATTTGGGGTTCCACTGTATGCACTTTTAAACACCATCCAAAGTTTGCAACTTCTTTTAAAAAATTCCAAAAAGTACTGTGTCATCAGCAGAGAAACTATGAAACCTCCCACTTTATATCAATTTCATTATATTTTAGGCTTGTATCTCTTTCCTAATTCTTAATTTCATTCTTCCTTGCTGCTTGATCTCCTTTCAACCTACCTACTGCCTACTTCCATGCTTAACTCTGGCTAGCAAAATTTCTCTCTTCATGTGGAGAAAAAATAGTATGAATGAGTCACATTTTTGTAAGCTAGTTGAAAAATATTATGGTGAAGATCCTATTCTAATAATGTTTACTGCTAATGTTAGTCGCTACCCTTTACATTAATAAATCTCACTCACTCATTCTTCTTCAAGGTAACGAGACGTGTGATATTGGAGACATCACCATGACCAATGACTGCAACTTTATGGCAATCCATTACTTCCGAGACACTGGAACGCACACTTACCTGCTTATAATCAACAATGAAATATCAACAGTTATCCAGCCTATAGCAGTGATTATATACAATGGTGAGTGTTTGCTTTATTAGCTATTTTAATAAAGAAAATTGTTTACTTCTCATTACAACAACTTGTTATTTTAAATGATTTAGTGAAAAAAATCTTGAAAAAACTTCATTTTTAACAAGTTATACACTTGGTAACAAAAAAATGTGGAGTCTCTTGATGCATGGATGAATGTAGTTAGTTTTCAGTTGTGTTAAATGTGGCACATAATAGGAGGACACTGTTACTGTACTCTGCTTGAAACCTTTTATGGTGTGCCTTAATGCTGGTGAAGGGCTCTTGATTTATGGAATTGGAAGTACCCTCTCTTTGAATCAAACCTCATTATCTCCACAGGTGCTGTATGACCTTTATGGGATCAGCCACTTCCATGTGGCTGTATGAAAGTAGGAAAGGTACCAAGGGATTGGCAGACAGCATGCATAGTTCCTTTGTATAAGGGCAAAGGGGATAAAATAGTTTAAGAACTATAGGGGAATAAGCCTGTTGAACGTACTCATTAAGCTGTATGGTAGTTATTATTGTAAGAATTGAGTGTAAGATGGAGAGCAGGATCACAGATGAATAAGAAGGCTTTGGGAAGGGTATGAGATGTGTAGACCAAATGTTTACATTGAAGCATATAAGTGAACATAGTACAGTGGTACCCCGACTTACGATGGTCCCCAAACACACCCTTTTATGTAAGTTTATTTTTTTAAATGCTTTTGTAAGTGTAATTTTGGGGGTCTAAAAGGACTAGTCTATTTTACATCATTTCTTATGGAGATAAATTCGTTTGGTAATGGCACTTGAACAGTATTCTGGAATGAAAAAATATCGTAAGTCGGGGTACCACTGTATTTAGATAAGGGTAAAGAAGTTTTGTTTCATTTATGGATTTGGAAAAGACATATGAAAGAGTGGATAGAGGAGCATTGTGGGAGATGTTGCAAGTGTATGGAATAGGTGGAAGGTTACTGAAAGCAGCTAAGAGTTTTTACGAGGATAGTGAGGCTCAGGTTAGGGTATGTAGGAGAGAAGGAGATTTTCTAGTAAAAGTAGGCCGTAGACAGGGATGTGTGATGGCACTGTAGTTGTTTAATATATTTATAGGTGGCATTGTAAGAGAAGTGAATGCTAGGGCATTGGGAAAAGGTGTGGGATTGCAAGATAAATAATCCAATACGAAGTGGGAGTTGTCGCAGTTGGAGATTAGGAGGAGGTGTGGGGTTACTAAAAGTATTATCCAGAGGGCTCAAGGGAAAAGTTGTTGAGGTGGTTTGGACATTTAGAGAGGATGGAACAAAATAGAATGACTTAGAGTGCTTATAAATCTCTAGTGGAAGGAAGGTGGGGTAGAGGTCGTCCAGAGAAAGGTTGGAGGGAGGGGGTAAAGGAAGTTTTGTGTGCAAGGGGCTTAGACTTCCAGCAAGTGTGCATGAGCGTGTTAAATAGGAGTGAGTGGAGGCAGGTGGGTTTTATGTCTTGCGTGCTGTTGGAGTGTGAGCAAGATAACTTTTACGAAAAAATTCTTGGAAACTGGTTAACCAGACTTGAGTCCTGGAGGTGGGAAGTACAGTGCCTGCACTCAGGAGGAGGGGTGGGGATATTTGTAGTTTTGAACTGCAAATATCCTGCCCCTCTGGCAGGACAGTGATAGAGTGAATGATGGTGAAAGTGTTTCTTCTTTATGGGTCACCCTGCCTCAGTGGGAGACAGCCGGTTTGTTGATAAGAGAAAATTATGATGCATCTTTCTTGCCTGTATTCCAAGTAGTACAAGTAAATGAACCAGGAGGTATTGTTCCACCACCACCAGCTTCCCTATCAACAAACAGTGTGTGAAAGTGGCACAGAGGTGACTTATTCATTCCAAATTTATTACAATTTCATGATACTAACAATGGAATTCAGCCACAAAGCACACTAAATATATTCAACCCAGGATAACCCAGTAGAGTCAAACACTGTGAATAATTTCCATGTTTTGAGGAGTATTACACTCCTCAAAACATGTAATGATACAGGTATATCTTGTACATAGCTGTTAAAGACCAAAATAGTAAAACAAAATAAAAAAATATGTCATACGTATAGTACATGTATATATTCCATATATTCCAAGTGGAGCAATGTCATGCAAAGCATTTTCCCATGTTTGAATTGCTAAAACACCTTTAACCCTTTCAGGGTCCAAGGCCATTTTTGGAAGGGGTGCACCTGTGTCCAAGAATTTAAAAAAAAAAAAAAATTCTTATTTTTTCTTATGAAATGGTAGAGAATATTTTTCTGAAGGTAATAAAACAAAAAGTACGAAATTTGATTGAAAATTGACGAATTATGCTCTCGCGAATTTTGATGCGTCAGCGATATTTACGCATTGGTGATTTTGCCAACTTTGACTCCCATTTTAGGCCAATTACATTATTCCAGTCGACCAAATTCTTTGCTATTTCACTAGTATTACTTTTATTCTATCGATTGAGCGCAAGAAATTGCCCAGTCAACTGTTTCAACTACAAAATAAAGTGATTGGAAATTGGTAATTTAGCCAATTTAACTCAAAGTTCAAAATATTCCAATTTCAAAATAGGGTGCAGAATAAACAATGCAGGCATTCCTGGCACTAAACTAAGATTTCCTCTGTTCATTAGTTACGTTTTCAGTCTTTACAAATGAATTCCATTTTTATTTTTTATTCACATAATGAATTTTTATTCAAACCAAAAAATGGAAGATTTACTGTTATGCAATATTGTAATAATTGTACAAATAATATCACCACATTTGTGAACGTATATTAGACCCACCAGCTGGCGCGTATTAGACGTGTGAGGTCATTTGTTTACTCTTGAACATTGGCAAAAATTTAACATTTCCGCTACTTTGAGCTCAGTTTCAAGCCATTTCCAATACTAAAACCAATCAAAATCATCTCTATATCTGTAATATATCTTCCATTCTATCAAATGAGATCAAGAAATCGCAAATACAACTATAAAAAGTACACGAAAAACACTGCAAAGTTGCTGTTTTAATCGAAAATTACGGTTTCAGTTTTTTTTATCTCATTATGCACTGTGTGGTGCAAGATTTGTTTTATGTGGTGCACACTTACCACATAGATGTATTCTCTCATATACAGGCCCAAATTTACCGCTCACAGCTTATCTGAGTGAGCTGCTGAGCTCATGACGTAGAACTACGGTTTGGACCCTGAACTCAAAGCCGTAGAGCTATGGCACGGACCCTGAAAGGGTTAAACACATCTAATATCATAAGGAACTAGTGTACAGTACATAGTTTTGAACATTAAAAACAATTACAAAAATGGAAAAATAATGATATCTTGGCATCAGTAAATTGTTAAATGTAAATTTCACTGGCACTTTTGTGCCGCTGTTGTTGATAAGTGATTGTTTTTTCACCAACTTCAGCACACCATAGAATTGTAAGTTTTATCAGATTCCACTCATTTTAGTCTTATTTGATGAACTATCAAACAAAGAAAAAAAGAATTTTTTTTTCAAAATCTTCCCACAGACAGGAATTTTTGTTTCAAGGTATCCCACAGTTTAAGAGTTAAAAAAAATCTGAAATAGTAGAGAATCATTTTCTGAAGACAATGACCCGAAAAGTACGAAATTTGATGGAAAACTTATGGAATTACCCAGGCACAAATTTAGCAGTCGGAATGCAATTTATACGTCGGCAATTTTTGCCCATTTTGAGTTCTTTTAAAAAACTTCTCTTACTCAGTTTGATCAGATTTTTAGCTATTTTGCTAGTATGCTTTCTGTTACATATCAATTGAGCACAATAAACTGCCCATTCAACCAGCAAAACTACCCTATAAAATGCACATAAGTCTGTAATTTGGCCAATTTTACTCATAATTGAAAAAATTCAAATTTAACCCTTTTAAACTGTCCAAACGTAGATATACGTTTGTACGCGTACTGCTCCGAACGTAGATCAACGTTTTATTTTTCATTCCTTCAAATTTAGTGCAATTGGCCTGAGTCGCCTAGACATGAGAGAATGGGTATGCGCCCTCAGTGTGCGCAGTATTAAAAAAATCTGGGACCACTTAGTACCTTGTGGGAGCACTAGTTCAATTGAGTGCCAGCTGGAGCAAATAATGTGGCAAACACCATGGATTCACTGATGTCATGTCGCATTAACACTCCCTTATAAGAGGAAAGTAAAAATAGGTTCGATAAATACATGAGTGGCTGTGGGTGGGTGTGAGTTGGACCTGACTAGCTTGTGGTCTGATGCTGTGCTCCTTCCTTCAGAGGATGTGACCTGACTAGGTGGGTCATTGGTCTAAGCTGGGGGTGACATGGACTTGCCTTGCATGGGCCAGTAGGCCTTCAGCAGTGTTCCTTCTTTTACGTTCTTATATATTCGGCAGGCTGGCTTTGGCTGTCTCTGGCTGTCTCTGTGTCTATATCTGTCTATATCTCTGTCTATATCTGTCTATATCTCTGTCTATATCTGTCTATATCTATCTGTCCTATATCTCTGTATCTGTCTATCTATATATATCTGTAATATCTCTCTCACATGTACACATAAGTACAGTTATTATACATAGTGTAAATTATTTAGGATAACCTAAAAATCCAGGCAAAGTCCTATACAATACTTGTATATATAAGACATAATACACATGACTGGCAAGTAATACGCATTGTCACATTGTCACTTCTGCATCGCGTATAATACCTGTTGGCTTACGAGCCGCACTCAGACTGAGACAAGCAGACGGAAAGACACACACACACACAGGCAGACGGAAAGATACACACACAGGCAGACGGAAAGACAGATAAGCAGAGCTAGACAGACAGACAGATAGACAGTGGAAACAAGGAGAGGGTTCCCTGCTCCCATTCATCAATGTCATTGGGCTGTCAGTGTTATCTGACACTTGTCATAACACCATTCTTCAAGGAGTTTCATATACTCCAGGCACACACAGGCAGACAGAAAGACAGATAAGCAGAGCTAGACAGAGACACAGACAGATAGACAGATGGACAGATAGATAGACAGATACAGTGAAAACAAAGCGAGGGTTCCCTGCGCACATTCATTCATCAATGTCATTGGGCTGTCAGTGTTATCTGACACTTGTCATAACACCATTAGTCAAGGAGTTTCATATTATACTCCAGGCACACATAGGCAGGCAAACAAAGACAGATAAGCCGAGCTAGACAGATAGATAGAAACATAGATAGACAGATAGACAGATAGATAGACAGATAGACAGATAGATAGACAGATAGACAGATAGATAGAGAAACAGATAGACAGATAGATAGATAGACAAACAGATAGATAGACAGATAGACAGACAGATAGATAGACAGATAGATAGATAGACAGATAGATAGATAGACAGATAGATAGATAGACAGATAGATAGATAGACAGATACAGACAGTGAAAACAAAGCAAGGGTTCCTGGCACACATTCATTCATCAATGTCACTGTCTTATCAGTAGTTATCTGACAATTGTCATAACACCATTCTTCAAGGAGTTTCATATATACTCCAGGATGTCTAAAACATTGCTGGGACCTATAAATACTTTGTATATATTTATAGACAATAGTAAATGACCAAGGCAGGTGAAATTGTTCACCTGTTGGTGTCATTGTGACTATTTGAGTACTATTTCAGTACCTAATATTAGTGTTAGAACAAAGATTGGCTATGAAATCACAAGAACTATTATAAATTGTAATTACCAGAACATAAAAATTGTATAAAATAAAATAAAAACTAGAAAAAAAGTATATCAGCATTACTTCTGCAAGCGGCAGGACTTGTTGTTGCCGTCAGGTGAGCATCCAGCACCAACTTGTAGGGCTTATATCTCGGTAAGTACTGGCCCTAAAAATTTTTTTTTTAGCCTATCCTGTTTATAAAAATGCGCTCTTCATTTTTAAAAAAAAAAACGATTTTTTTTTTTTTCAAAATATTCGGAGCAGTGCGCGAGTGAACGTAGATCTACGTGTGGACAGTTTAAGGGTTAAAAACAAGATTCAAAATAAACACTACACATTTCAGGCACTAAAACAACATTTCCTCTGTTCATATATCGTCCACAGGCCTCTTCTATATTGCGAGTGCTTTCCATTTTGAATTCTTAATCACACAAAAATAGAAGATTTACTCTATTTCTCGGATAATAAAATATAACCAGTTAAAACCCATAAAACAGACTGGGAAGGAGGGGGGGGGGGTTTGTAGGAAAGACTTGCCTTTCCTCAGAAAAATCGGTAAAAAACAAATATTTCTGCTACTCTGAAGCCAATTTCAAACTACTACTGGTCTTGGAGCCAACCAAAATCATTATCAAATGATGCCAAGAAACAGTCAATAAAATCATGAAAATCATCATAGAAAATGCCTCAGGTGTTGCTGTTTTAAACTATACACAACATCAGAGCTTTTCTTTTTTCCATCTCAGCTTATCTGAGTGAGGTGAGCTCAAGATATAGATCTATGTGAGGGACCCTTGCATCAATAACATAGATGTACATGACTGACAGTGAAAGAGTTAAAGAGGATCTCTTTTTATATGTGCGGGTTGTGTGTGTATTGTTCCAGTCACGGTATTGTGCCTTTTTTGTTATTTAGGATCATCATTGGCTTTGCATCTCTCGTTTTGAAGATTCTCATCATCCATCCTATAATTTTTTTCATCTTTGTGATGATGACTGTTGTGGTCCTTGAAGGTGAGATCCTCTGACATTAACACTCCTAAGTCCTTCACATTATTTTTCACTCTATTTTTTGGTTATAATGTGTATTATTTTCTCCATGGGGAAGTGGAACAGAATTCTTCCTCTGTAAGCCATGCATGTCGTAAAAGGCGACTAAAATGCCGGGAGCAAGGGGCTAATAACCCCTTCTCCTGTATATATTACTAAATGTAAAAGGAGAAACTTTTGTTTTTCCTTTTGGGCCACCCTGCCTCGGTGGGAAATGGCCGACGTGTTGAAAGAAGAAGAAGAAGTATTATTTTCTGATATAGCTTTTATTTCCTCAAGTTTTCCTATAACAGAGTAACTGAACTTCATCCTCAACGAATGTCATGTTGTTTTCTGTTGCCCACTGTAAGACCGTGGCTCAGTTGGTAGTGCACTCATCTCACACACTGAGTGTCTATGATTCGATTCCTGGTACAGGTGGAAATGTTGGTATCTTTCCTTACACCTGCTGCCCTGTTCACTTAGCAGTAAGTAGGTACCTGGGTGTTAGTTGACTGGCATGGGTCTTATCCTTAGTGGTGATAGTATACATTAGATAATCTAGGGCTGGAGCTTTGAAATGAGCTGAGGTAGGATAGCTCTTATCCTGTAAAATTGATTTATATAAAAAAAAAACTTGATTTATCTACTTGGAGATTGTGTTCTCAACGAATGACGCATTCGTGTAAATTATAGTGTTGTCTGCAAAGGACATTACAGTGCTATGATTTATGTCTGTTTTCCAGATATGAGGATGAGGAAAATATGTGGGCGAGTACATGCCTTGAGGATCAGAGCTTTTCAGTGTGGCAGTTTCTGACTTGGCTCTGTTTACTATTACTCTCTGCATTCTGTTGGTTAGAAATTTAAAATCCATCTGTCCACTTTTCGTTATTCCTTTTGTACACATTTTGTGTGCTATTACACTATGATTGCACTTGTCAAAGGTTTTTGCAAAGTGTATGTATACTGTATCAGCATTCTTTTGTCCTCCAATGCATCCAAGACCATGACATTGGTCCATTAGTTGTGAGAGGCAGAGTGACTTGCTCTAAACCCATGATATCCTGGTTGTGCAATTGTTAAGATTCCAAGTGGTTGATGATCTTGCTTCTTAGAACTCTTTCAAAGATTTCTAAAATGTAGACAGTAGCACTACTACTTTGCTATTGCATTGCTGCCACCTTTGTGAGTGGGGCCATTCCATGAAATATTACTGCTTGAACCATTAATTGTAATATTGTTTTTTATTATGTGCAACTTCAAGATTATTATTCTTATAAACCTCCACCTTGACTATCTCGCATTATTTTTTTTTTTTTTTTCAACAAATGTCGGCCGTCTCCCACCAAGGCAGGGTGACCCAAAAAGAAAATACTTTTATCATCATTCAACACTTTCACCTCACACACTTTCCCTACTACATTTAGTATTTTGCAGCCAATTGTACACTTTATGCCGGCAGAACTAGCCTAACCTAAAGAAACCCTCTTGTTCAGGTTTTCCTTCCCGATCACACTGTTTTCTGGTACAATAGGGCTTTCTTCCTGATCATAAGGAAATTAAGTGTGACTCCTTTCCTGGCTTTCTGCTCGAATTAGAGAATAATGTACATGTTTTCTATTTTACAGTGGACCGGAAGCCTCAATTGTCTTACATCATCATCCCAGTATCTTGCAGCCTAGTGGTTATCATCATTATAGTATTTGGCATCGCTTATTTCATCCAGAGCAGACACCGGTAGGATTATTTATAATTTTCACACTTTGCATTTTTGACATTTTTACATTTGTATTTTAATATTAAAAGAGATCATTTATTCATAAAGAGAATGTGAACAGTGATAGAGAAAAATGTTCTCTTGGGCAATTGTCATCAGTTGGTTCCAACAAAATCCACTTTTCAATACAATGATTGTACTTTATTAAGTAGGATTGCAGATGAACAAGGAAGATATAGAAAAGGAAGGGGATATGTGGATAAAGTATTTGCATTAAAATAATCAGTGAGTAACACTTAACCCTTTGACTGTTTCGGTCGTATATATACGTCTTACGAGCCAGTGTTTCGGATGTATATATACTCAAAAATTCTAACTGCTTCAAATCAAGTGGGAGAAAGCTGGTAGGCCCACATATGAGAGAATGGGTCTGTGTGGTCAGTGTGCGCTGTATAAAAAAAATCCTACAGCACGCAGTGTATAAAGAGAAAAAAAAACTGACCGTGTTTTTGGATTAAAACGCCGACTTTGAGGTGTATTTTTGTATAGTATTTATGGTTGTATTCTCTTTTTTGTGGTCTCATTTGATAGAATGGAAAACATATTACAGAAATAGAGATGATTTTGATTAGTTTCATGATGAAAATGACCTTGAAATTGAGCTCAAAGTAGTGGAAATGTTCGATTTTTGCCAATGTTCAAGAGTACACAAATCACGCCATGCGTTCAATACACGTCAACTGGTGAGTCTAATATTCTTACACAAGTGCACTGATATTATTTATACCATTTTTACAATAATGCAGTAGTCTGCATAACAGTAAATCTTCTATTTTTTGTGTGAATAAAAAATAAAAATAGAAAGCAAGAGTAATATAAGAGGGGCCTAAAGACTTGACTATGAACAGAGAAAATCTTATTTTAGTGCCAGGAATGTCTGCATTGTTTATTCTGGACCCTATTTTGAAATTTACATCTTTTTTATTTTGCATGAAATTGGCCAAATTGCCAATTTCTGACCACTTTATTGGATAGTTGAAATCGGTAAATTGGTGGTTTCTTGTACTCAATCAATAAAACAAATAGAGTTCTAAAGAAATAGCTATGAGTTTGGTCGACTGTAACAATGGAATTGGCCGAAAATTGGGCTCAAAGTCAGCAAAATCGCCGATGCGTATACATGTATATCACCGACTTCGCTAAATTGCGAGAGCGTAATTCCGTAAGTTTTCCAGCAAATTTCATACTTTTGGTGTCATTACCATCGGGAAAAGATTCTCTATCATTTCATAAGAAAAAATAATTTTTTTTTTCCAAAATTTTGCGACATAGAATGACAGTTTCAGAATGGGGCCTCCGACAGTCAAAGGGTAAAGAGTAAAGAACTATTTGTCGCATTATGGGTTTATGGAAGAGAGATTATAGTGGGTTAAGGAAATGCTTGGCAACTGTTACAGAATGTATGGCTTAGGTGGAGGTGATTGATTAAAGCTGTAAGAGTTTTTATAAGAGTGAGGCTCAGATTAGGGTATATATTAGAGTAGGTGAGTACATACTGTATTCTCCCATAAAAGTGAGTCTTGGATAGGGATTGTGTTATATGATTTAGTTGTTTGATGTATGATAAAAGGATTATAAAAGACATGAATGTTAGGGTTGGGAGGAAGTGTGGGATTAAATGGAAATGAATTCCATGTGAAGTGGGAGTTGTCACAGTGGTTCTTTATCAATGACATAGTCCTTTTGGAAGATTCAGAAGAGAAGTTGTGGCAGTTATGTAGTTTAGGAGGATGCATAAAACAACTTAGCTGAAAGTGAACTTAAAATAAGAAGTCTTAGGCAATAAAAGCAAGATTGTATGTCAAATTGGAGGAAAGGATGTGGAGGAAGTGAATAGGTATATAGGTACTGTATTTGGGGTGGATGTGTCAGCAGATGGGTATTTGAAAGATAAAGTGAATCATAAAACAGATGAGGAAAAAGGGTAGGTGGAGTGTTGAGATGTCTGTGAAAGAAAACAAGTTTATTAATAAATACAAATAGGAAATGTACCAGAGTACAATATTTTTGTGTGAGCTTGAAGTTTCGTCTTCAAATATTGAAGTGATGATGTGTTGAAGATAAGTGGGTGGTGTAAATATTATACAGAGAATAAACAATGATAAAGTATGAATGGTATAATTTAGGATGGACCTAGGTAGTAGGTTGGTAGACAGCACCCGCCCAGGAGGTACTACCGTCCTGCCAAGTGAGTGTAAAACGAAAGCCTGTATTTGTTTTACATGATGGTAGGATTGCTGGTGTCTTTTTCTGTCTCATAAACATGCATGATTTCAGGTATGTCTTGTTACTTCTACTTACACTTAGGTCACACTACACATTCATGTACAAGCATATATATATACACACCCTCTGGGTTTTCTTCTATTTTCTTACTAGTTCTTATTTCCTCTTATCTCCATGGGGAAGTGGAACAGAATTCTTCCTCCGTAAGCCATGCGTGTCGTAAGAGGCGATTAAAATGCCGGGAGCAAGGGCTAGTAACCCCTTCTTCTGTGTATATTACTAATTGTAAAAGGAGAAACTTTCTTTTCCTTTTGGGCCACCGCCTTGGTGGGAAACGGCCGACGTGTTGAAAGAAAGAAGAAGAATTTAGGATGGAGTAGCAATAATGTTGAAGGATCAGTTATGGAGAGAGAAGAGGGAATATAAATGTATAAATTCAAGGATTATGTGAATTAAAATAAGGGTCGGATGTGAAAAGTGGGTCATAATAAGTGTGTATGCACCTGGAGAAGAGAGGAGTGTAGAGGAGAGAGGTAGATTTTGGGAGATGTTAAGCAAGTGTGTAGGAACTTTTGAGCCAAGTGAGAGAGTAATTGTGGTAGGGGACCTAAATGCTAAAGTAGGAGAAATGTTTAGAGAGGGTGTGGTAGGTAAGTTTTGGGTGCCAGGTGTAAATGATAATAGGGAGCATTTGATTGAACTTTGTATAGAAAGGGGTTTGGTTATAGGTAACACACATTTTAAGAAAAAGAGGATAAATAAGTATACAAGATATGATGTAGGGCGAAATGACAGTAGTTTGTTGGACTACGTATTCGTAGATAAAAGACTGTTGGGTAGACTTCAGGATGTACATGTTTATAGAGGGGCCACAGATATATCAGATCACTTTTTAGTTGTAGCTACAGTGAGAGTATACTTCCTGGAGATGGGAAGTATACAGTGCTGGCACTCTGAAGGAGGGTTGTTAATGTTGCAGTTTTGTAACTGTAGTGTAAGCATGCCTCTGGCAAGACAGTGATGGAGTGAATGATGGTGAAAGTTTTTCTTTTTCGGGCCACCCTGCCTTGGTGGGAAACGGCAGATGTGTTAATAAATAAAAAAAAATTAGGATGCAGAGGAGTGGTTGTTGAGATGGCTTGGTCATTTAGGAATGATGGAGCAAGATAGATTGATCAAGAGACTGTGAAGGGGGTTAAGAGAGGTAGAAGTTTGATCATATTAGGCATGTGTGTGAGTATTTTACTTAGAAGTTAGAGGAGCCAAGTGATTTTTGGGTTTTGATGTGTTATTGGACTGTGAGCAAGATAGCACCTATGAAAGAATTCAGGATCACTGGTTAACTGGATTTGATTTTTGGAGGCTGAAAGTACAGCACCTGCAATCTGATTGATAAGTTACAGTTCAAGGGTCATTTGAATTGTAACATTTGCATTATTCTGGCTAGACGACTGTTGAATGAGTGATGTTGAATGGATCCTTCTTTGGATCATTCTGGCGATATGTTATAAATGTGCAGTCACATATGAATAAAATTTTTGTATCTGTTGCAATAGAGAATTCTTTATCCAAAATTACAAAATCTGAAAGTTTTCGTGTTGACATGACATGCTACAAATGGATCATTCAGTGCAAGATGTGGTGGAGGCTCGATCCTCCATTTGAGCCAAGACAGATGAGCTTCATATTTGTACTAGTGCCAGTTTGTTGTCAGCAGCAATTACTCACTGATTACCCTGTTTTTGTGCTTTGTGGTGTGAGGATATTGTTGAAAAGTTGATGAGACCTATGGGTAATATTGAGAAGGAAAGAGGAAGCATTTATGTTTACCCATATCACAAAGTCAAGTTGTTGGAAAAACTTGACAGCAGTCTAAGTTTGAAGCGTCTGACTGATGAGTTTGGCGTTGGAACAACCACTATCTATGGCCTAAAGAAACAGTAGGACAAATTGTTGAAGTTCTATGCAGAAAGTGATGAACAGAAGTTAATGAAAAATAGAAAACATTATAGGTAGTAGGTTGGTAGACAGCAACCACCCAGGGAGGTACTACCGTCCTGCCAGGTGACTGTGAAACAGAAACCTGAAACTGTTTTACATGATGGTAGGATTGCTGGTGTCTTTTTTCTGTCTCATAAACACGCTGGATAACAGGTATATCTAGCTACTTCTACTTACACTTTAGGTCACACTACACTGGCATACACATGCATATATATACATACACACATCTAGGTTTTCTTCTTTTTCTTAATAGCTCTTGTTCCTTTTATTTTCTCTATTGTCCATGGGGAAGTGGAAAAGAATCTTTCCTCCATAAGCCATGCGTGTCGTATGAGGCGACTAAGATGCCGGGAGCAATGGGCTAGTAACCCCTTCTCCTGTACAAATCTACTAAAAACGAGAAGAAGAAAAACTTTATAAAATTGGGTTGTCTGAATGTGCGTGGATGTAGTGCGGATGATAAGAAAGAGATGATTGCCGATGTTATAAATGAAAAGAAGTTGGATGTCCTGGCCCTAAGCGAAACAAAGCTGAAGGGGGTAGGCGAGTTTCAGTGGGGAGAAATAAATGGGATTAAGTCAGGAGTATCTGAGAGAGTTAGAGCTAAGGAAGGGGTACAATAATGTTGAAGGATCAGTTATGGAAGGAAAAGAGGGAATATAAATGTGTAAATTCAAGGATTATGTGGATTAAAATAAGGGTCGGATGCGAAAAGTGGGTCATAATAAGCGTGTATGCACCTGGAGAAGAGAGGAGTGTAGAGGAGAGAGAGAGATTTTGGGAGATGTTAAGCGAATGTATAGGAACTTTTGAACCAAATGAGAGAGTAATTGTGGTAGGGGACCTAAATGCTAAAGTGGGAGAAACATGCAGAGAGGGTGTAGTAGGTAAGTTTGGGGTGCCAGGTGTAAATGATAATGGGAGCCCTTTGATTGAACTTTGTATAGAAAGGGTTTAGTTATAGGTAATACATATTTTAAGAAAAAGAGGATAAATAAGTATACAAGATATGATGTAGGGCGTAATGACAGTAGTTTGTTGGACTATGTATTGATAGATAAAAGACTGTTGAGTAGACTTCAGGATGTACATGTTTATAGAGGGGCTACAGATATATCAGATCACTTTTTAGTTATAGCTACAGTGGGAGTAAAAGGTAGATGGGATACAAGGAAAATAGAATCAGTAAGTAAAAGAGAGGTGAAGGTTTATAAACTAAAAGAGGAGGCAGTTAGGGTAAGATATAAACAACTATTGGAGGATAGATGGGCTAGTGGAGTGTAGGCAATGGGGTCGAAAATGTATGGGGTAGATTTAAAAATGTAGTGTTAGAGTGTTCAGAAGAAGTTTGTGGTTACAGGCGAGTGGGTGCGGGGAGGAAGAGGAGCGATTGGTGGAATGATGATGTAAAGAGAGTAGTAAGGAGAAAAAGTTAGCATATGAGAGGTTTTACAAAGTAGAAGTGATGCAAGGAGGGAAGAGTATATGGAGAGAAAAAGAGAGGTTAAAAGAGTGGTGAAGCAATGTAAAAGAGAGCAGATGAGAGAGTGGGTGAGATGTTATCAGCAAATTTTGTTGAAAATAAGAAAAAGTTTTGGAATGAGATTAATAAGTTGAGGAAGCCTAGAGAACAAATGGATTTGACAGTTAAAAATAGGAGAGGAGAGTTATTAAATGGGAAGTTAGAGGTATCAGGAAGATGGAGAGAATATTTTGAGGATTTGTTAAATGTTGATGAAGACAGGAAGCTGTGATTTCGTGTGTAGGGCAAGGAGGAATAACATCTTGTAGGAGTGTGGAAGAGCCAGTTGTGGGTGTAGGGAAGTTCGTGAGGCAGTGGGTAGAACGAAAGGGGTAAGGCAGCTGGGATTGATGGGATAAAGATAGAAATGTTAAAAGCAGGTGGGGATATAATTTTGGAGTGGTTGGTGCTATTATTTAATAAATGTATGGAAGAGGGTAAGGTACCTAGGGATTGGCAGAGAGCGTGATTGTTCCTTTGTATAAAGGCAAAGGGACAAAAGAGAGTGCAAAAAATAGGGGAATAAGTCTGTTGAGTGTACCTGGTAAAGTGTATGGTAGAGTTATTATTGAAAAAAATTAAAAAAAACAGAAAGCAGGATAGCAGATGAACAAGGGGGCTTTAGGAAAGGTAGGGGGTGTGTAGACCAAGTGTTTACAGTGAAACATATAGGTGAACAGTATTTGATAAGGGAAAGATGTTTTTGTGGCATTTATGGATTTGGAAAAAGGCGATGATAGGGTAGATAGGGGGCAATGTGGCAGATGTTGCAGGTGTATGGAATAGGAGGAAGGTTACTGAAAGCAGTGAAGAGTTTTTATGAGGATAGTGAGGCTCAGGTTAGAGTGTGTAGGAGGAAGGGGACTATTTCCCAGTAAAAGTGGGCCTTAGACAAGGATGTGTGATGTCACCGTGGTTGTTCAATATATTTATAGATGGGGGTTTTAAGAAAGTGAATGCGAGGGGCTTGGCAAGAGGTGTTGGGCTAAAAAAAAAAAGCAAATACAAAGTGGGGGTTGTCACAGTTTTTTTTTCTGATGACACTGTTTTTTTTGGGGGATTTTGAAGAAACCCGCAGGGGGGTTTTTGGGGGGTTAATTTTTGGGAGGGGTGAAAAAAAGAAAATTAAAAAATGAATATAGGAAAGAGTAAGGTGATGAGGATAACAAAAAGAATAGGGAAAAGTTTGGGATATCGGGTTGGGGGGAGAGAGTATGGAGGAGGGGAAATTAAAGATTTTTGGGGGGGTGGAAAACCCCCGGGGGGGGGCTATGAAGGATGAGGTGAATCTGGGGAAATTTATGAGGGGAAAAGGGGGGGTGGAGCACCCCGGGGTCTGGGGGGGAAAAAGAACCTTGTCCATGGAAGAAAAAAGGGAATGTATGGGGGGATAGTTATACCAACGCTCTTTTTGGGGTGAACATGGGTGATGAATGTTGCAACGAGGAGAAGGGGGGGCAGGGGGTTTTTCATTTTTTGGGGGCAATGTGTGGGTAATATAATGCAGAGAAATTGGGGGTTTTGGGAAAATTAGGAGGGGGTGGGGATTCCAAAAACGATTGCCCAGAGATCTGAGGGGGGGGTTTTAAAAAGGGGGTTTTTGGGCATGTAGAGAGAAGGGAAACCAAAAAAGTGATTTGGAGTGTATAAATCGGGGAGTGGGGGGAAGGGGGGGTGGGGGGTGGGGCCCCAGGAAAGGTTGGGGGGGGGGGGAAAGGAAGTTTTGGGGCGGGGGGTTTTTTTTTGGGGAGTGTGGCGTATTTATGGGAAGGGGAAAACTTGGGGTTTTTTAATATTTGGCTGTTGGAGTGGAGAAAAGTAACTTTTTTTAAAGGGGGTTAAAGGAAAACCCCGGGGGGCCCCGGGGCTTGATTTCCCCGGGGAGGGGGAAAACGGTCCGGCACTCTGAAGGGGGGGGGTTAAATTTGGGGGTTTTATAACTGTAGTGTAAACCCCACCCTTCTGGAAAGACAGTGATGGAGTGAAGGGGTGAGAAAGTTTTTTTTTGGGGCCCCCCTGCCTTGGGGGAAAATGGCCCCATGTGTTAAAAAAAAAATAAATAAGAAAAAAATTGCACAGGGGGAAAACAGGTTCAATCTTCTATTGATGGAGCTTTTTTTTTCCATCATCAGGGGTGGGGCTAGAATGGAATGCTGATCATGTAACAAGCAAAAATTTTTTCATGACAAACTGAATATTAAAATAACTGTGAATATTCAGCAGGTTTGGGGCATAAATTTAAGAAAAGGTGCCTGGTACAACCTCTGCCTGTGACTATGTTGAGGATGATGATGGACAAAGTGATGAGTTTGAAGGATTCTGCATGTCAAGTGAGAAAAAGATGTCAAACCTCTTTACTTGTGCAAAAGTACACTTTCAGAGTTCGTCAGTAACCTGGAGGAAGTGGATATCGAAGATCTTAACACTGATAATGACGCCCCAGTTGTTCATTCATTGACCTATGTTGCAATAGCTGAAATGGTTCCCAAATCAAGGTGATCCTGATAATAATAGTAATGATGAAGATGACATTGTTTACACAGTGGAAAAGTTTCCAATAGATCTTCTTCTTCTTTCAACACGTCGGCCGTTTCCCACCGAAGCAGGGTGGCCCAAAAGAAAAACGAAAGTTTCTCCTTTTACATTTAGTAATATATACAGGAGAAGGGGTTACTAGCCCCTTGCACCCGGCATTTTAGTCGCCTCTTACGACACGCATGGCTTACGGAGGAAGAATTCTGTTCCACTTCCCCATGGAGATAAGAGGAAATAAGAACAAGAACTAGTAAGAAAATAGAAGAAAACCCAGAGGGGTGTGTGTATATACATATGCTTGTACATGAATGTGTAGTGTGACCTAAGTGTAAGTAGAAGTAACAAGACATACCTGAAATCTTGCATGTTTATGAGACAGAAAAAAGATACCAGCAATCCTACCATCATGTAAAACAAATACAGGCTTTCGTTTTACACTCACTTGGCAGGACGGTAGTACCTCCCTGGGCGGTTGCTGTCTATCAACCTACTACCTAGATTTCCAATAGATAATATGATGAAAATGTGTGATGAACTTATTGAAGGACTAGAGCAGTGTGCATTCATAACAGAACAAGAAATCATGTCAGTGTATAAAATAAAAAAAGACTGCTATGACAAAAAAAATATTATTGAGGCAGATGTACACTGGAAGAAACATTAAAAAAAAACATCCAGCACAATGCCTCCTCATCTATAGATCATCCACTTCAAGGTCCCTCAACTTCTTTTGTGTTCCTCAAAGTGATGTCATCAATGATGTCTCTCTTCCTTAAGTTTCTCAGACCTGGTGTATTTGTAGTGTCTGGGCTTGCAAGCAGTGATCATGTTTTTTTGGTACAGTACCATGTTTAGACTTGGATCTCATCCTCAAGCTGTCCCATTTTATAGATAAATATCAAATTTTCCCAAAAATTTTAAAAAAATAAAAATCTAAAGCACTTCCAGTCCCAAGCATTTAAAAAAAGGATTCTCAACTGTAGTATTATTATTATTATTTTTTTTTTAGGTACTCAGTTAAAGTACGACTTTGACTTTGGTGCTGTGAAGAACCAGGTATAAGACTTTGTGTGAACAGTTAAAAGAGTCCTCTCTCAAGCTATCTCGGGCCAGGATTGGGAAGGAGATGAAGACACAAATGGGGGGGCAGAGCACATGTTGTGGGGCCCCGGGTAAGGATTATGGAACTGTACCCCCTGTTTTTCATTTACTCTCATTTCTGGTATGCTTGTGTTTATGTTAAATTTGATTGTAACTTTTAGTAGAACGGGAATTGTGTTTTAAATTTACTGTGTATATATAATTATTAGATGTATCCTCATCGAGTGAATACAGTCCTCTTGATATGATGGATTAATGGGGAGGATTGTCAGTGTCTTTTTTAATCAGAGTAGTGTTAAAACTTTCTCAAATGTTTCCCCAGTTTCTGTTGAAACAACCTAAATTCCATTATGACCCCCGAAACCTATCAGATAAAATCCTTCAAATATAGTTCAGTAGAGAAAACACTGGTTGAAAGCAGGCTGTAGTCATAACAAACCGTCATCGGGGATGTTGTGTTTATATTAGGCCCCTGTATTCCTCTATTAAAAAGATTGTGATATATCCCCTTATTACCCCCCTTGTAAAAAAAAAAAGGGGCTATGAAGCTTGCCCTCAAAATTTTTTTTTTTACACACTGGCCCCTCCCACAAGGTAGGGGACCCCAAAAAAAAGAAAAAAAAAAAAAGCATATTCACCATTATTCATTCAGTCACTGTCTTGCCAGAAGTACACTGGCATCACAATTTAGATGACTCTTTGAACTGCGCCCTCCTCACCCCTTCTGAATACAAGCTCTGTAGTTCCTGTCTACAGAGCTCAAATTCACTAACTATTTTTCCCTGAACCCCTTCAGAGAAACCGGTTGTAGTAGTTCAGAACTGTGTCATTGTACGTATCCCCTCATTCCACTTATTTATCATTTCTTACTTGAAAAATTTTTTTTTTTTTTTTTTTTTTTTTTTTTTTTTTTTTTTTTTTTTTTTTTTTTTTTTTTTTTTTTTTTTTTTTTTTTTTTTTTTTTTTTTTTTTTTTTTTTTTTTTTTTTTTTTTTTTTTTTTTTTTTTTTTTTTTTTTTTTTTTTTTTTTTTTTTTTTTTTTAAAAAAAAAAAAAAAAAAAAAAAAAAAAAAAAAAAAAAAAAAAAAAAAAAAAAAAAAAAAAAAAAAAAAAAAAAAAAAAAAAAAAAAAAATCTTTTTTTTTTTTTTTACACAGGTTTGACAAGGTTGGGTTAAGGATCCTAGCTTTATTGACAAGCTAAGAGCTGTTACCTACATCAGCTCATTTGAAAGCATTTTTATTGTTATGAAACATGCAAGTAGGGAACAGGATGAAGTTGGAGCCATCTGTGGGCCAGCATTTTCATTTGATCAACTGACTTTATCTCGTTGACATCATAATGCTGTGCAAATGTGTTCCAGACTAGTCATCCTGGGATAAATGATCTCAGATGAAGTGATGTTCTGGAGAAGGGTACAGCCAGAGTGAAGTTGCTGCTTTCTGCCGTCTTGTGGTATAGAAGCTTGCTTCTCGCTGTCCTCAAGTGGAGCAAGTGTGGTACTTTGACAATGTTGGCCTTTACATAACAGTAAGGCCACCCACTTTCAATGTTGAAGGCTCTGCTGAAATGACAGATCTATCCAGGATGGGCCCAGGCGAGAGATGAGACATCTTGCTTTTTTGTCAAGCAGTTGCAGATGAGAGGGGCAGGCAAACCAAAAAAAGGGGGTACTCAAGGTGGGCATTGTGCTCATACAGAATTTGCAACCCCTACTGTCAAGCAGATG
>WNWK01008903.1:0-53013 GCA_009830355.1 Cherax destructor | reverse complement strand
TTGCATCTTGCTTTTTTCCCATCTGTTGTGTTTTGAAAAAGGGGTTTTTCTAACATTTTGTCATTCATATATCTAAAGGCAATTTTCAATTTTTCAATATGGTGTATAAATTTTTTTAAAATTACAGTACAACGAATCATTTATATAAGGGAAATTTTTTTTTTTTAAAATTTCCCCTTAACTCTTTCCTCTGCCCCTTTTCAATATTTAGAAAAACACTGTGTACAATATTGTATTGTTTTTAAAAGTTTACATTTTAATATGGTGTTTTTTTTTTTTGATTTCCATTACATTTCACTTGCTATGTCAATTGCCATTATTCATTTGCCATTCCATTTGTTAAGTTTGCCAAAATAATTTTGTAGGTATATTCTGTCTTTTTTATTGTTCCCCCATCATTTTCAAACATATTCATATAGAGTAGATCCTCACTTGGTACCACCTTAATTTTGGCATTTTTTTTTTCCCCAAAAATGTAATCAAATACAGTGATCCCTTGAGTTACAAAAATTTTTTGGGGTTCGTTTTACCTTAAAAGGGGGGAATTTTTTTTTTTGGGGGTTGATGAAAAGTTGGACATTCAGTATACATCTAAAAGTCACCCCCTTTGGCTTGATTGATAGCATCTTTAGCTAAATGCTGAGGAAAAAGGGTTGATCCCAGTATGAATAATGAAATGTTGGGCGTGTTTCTTTACATGCCCCTGTTCCCCTAGCAGAAATTCCCCCTTTTCCCCCCATTAAATCAAGGGTTTTTTTTTGGGTTTTTTTTTTATTTCCTTTTTTTTTTTTTCCCCCCAGCCTGTAAACATTTTTTTTGTTGTCTGTGATTTAATTTTCATCACCTTGCTCTGTTGTTTTTTTACTTTGAAGCTGCTACAGGGGAAACCCCCCCGAATATCAGCTGCTTTAAAAAAACCAAATCGTTTTTGGGCCCCGGGTTTTTTTGGGGCCCAAAAATTTTTACTCCGTATTTGGGCAAGGCCTTCCAAATGGCCGAAAGGGGGGCCACCCCCCTCCCCCCCCGGGGGCCCCCGGGCTGGGTGAGTCAGTCCCCCTTGTCTCTCGGTGACTGAGCATATACTCTGCGCATTCATCCAAACTTTTCCCTTTAAAAATCCTTTGGGTTTTTTTTGCTTGTTTATTAAGTGCGACTGTGTAATAAGCCACCATGGGCCCAAAAAAAGTTTTAAAAATTCCTTTGGTAAAGAAAGTAGAAACACGATAGAATTGAAGAAAAAAATTGTTGAAAAATATGAAAGTGGGTGCGTGTGTTTTCCCGTGGCTGAGGCAGTGGTGGATTCAGTGGGGGAAAATTTAGTGGTGGATTCAGTGGTGGATGGGGTGGAGGGGGGGTGGGGGATGCGGGGGGAAACAGTGGTGGAGGCAGTGCACTCCAGTGGTTGAGGAAAAAAAGCTAGTTGGTTTGGCTTTTTTGTTCCCTGTGCTGTAAATCTGGAATTTTCATGCAGATGGGTTTTTTTGATACCTAAATTTTTTTAAAGGGGAAGGGGAAAATTCCCCCTTTCCCAAACAATAATCATTTCCCCCTCTCTCCTCCCCCCTGTCTTCCATAGCTAAAAACCCCCTTAAAAAAGGTTTTAAAAAAAAAAATTTAAATTTTCTTTTATATGTACTAATTTTTTTTTTTGTGTATGTAAAACTATAGTTAAACTTTACAAAATTTTTTTTTTTATTATTTTTTTTTTGTTTTAAAAAAACGGATTAATTGTATTTACATTAATTCTTATGGGAAATATTTTAAATTTTGGGGGCCTTCTGGAATGGTTACGGTCGATTTTGGGGGTTTTCCCAACATGCACTTTTAAACACCATCCAAAGTTTGCAATTTTTTTAAAAAAAAATTCCCAAAAAAACCCCCTTGTCATCAGCAAAAAAAACTATGAAACCTCCCACTTTATATCAATTTCATTATTTTTTAAACGTATCTTTTTCCCCAATTCTTAATTTATTCTTCCTTTTTTGATCTCCTTTCAACCTCCCCCTTTTCCCACTTCCATGCTTAACTCTGGCTAGAAAAAATTTTTCTCTTCATGGGAAAAAAATGGGATTTAATGAGTCACATTTTTGAAGCTAGGAAAAAAAAATTTTTTAAATCCTATTCTAATAATGTTTTTTTTTCTAATTTAGTCGCAATTTTTTCATTAATAAACCACTCACTCATTTTTTTCAAGGTAACAGGCGGGGTATTGGAGACATCACCATGACCAATGACTGCAACTTTATGGGAATCCATTACTTCCCGGGGGCCCCCAAGCACCTTTCCCCCCCCTTTAAAAAAAAAAATGAAATATCAACAGTTATCCAGCCTATAGCAGTGATTATATACAATTTAGTGTTTTCTTTTTAGCTATTTTAATAAAGAAAATTGTTTACTTCTCATTAAAAAAAACTTGTTATTTTTGATTTAGTGAAAAAAAAAATTTAAAAAAAAACATTTTTTTAAAAAGATACACTTGGAAAAAAAAAAAATTTTGGGGTCTCTTGATGCATGGATGAATGTAGTTAGTTTTCAGTTGTGTTAAAAATTTTGGGGGTTGGAGGGCACTGTTACTGTACTCTGCTTGGGGAAACCCCCAGGGGTGTTTTTAAAAATGGTGAAGGGCCTTGATTTATGGAATTGGGGAAAAAAACCCCCTCTTTTAATCCCAAACCCCCATTATCTCCACAGGTGCTGTATGACCTTTATGGGATCAGCCCCCCTTTCCCCCTGGCCGTATGAAAATAGGAAAAGGGGGGAAAAAGGGGGGGGCAGCATCATAGTTCCCCCTTTTTTTAAGGGCAAAAAAGGGGGGGAAAAAAGTTTAAGAACTATAGGGGGGAAAAAACCTGTTGAACTTTTTATTAAGCCGTATGGTAGTTATTATTGTAAAATTAGTGTAAGATGGGGAAAAAAAGGGTCACAGATGAATAAAAGGCTTTTGGGGAAAAGGGGGGGAGATGTGTAGACCAAATGTTTACATTGAACATATAAGTGAACTAGTACAGTGGTACCCCCACTTTTCGAAAGGTCCCCCACCCCTTTTTTGTAAGTTTATTTTTTTTAAAAGCTTTTGTAAGTGTAATTTTGGGGGTCTAAAAGGACTAGTCTATTTTACATCATTTCTTATGGAGATAAATTCGTTTGGGAATGGCATTGAACAGTATTCTGGAATGAAAAAATATCGTAAGTGGGGGTACCACTGTATTTAGATAAGGGTAAAGAAGTTTTGTTTCATTTATGGATTTGGAAAAGACATATGAAAGAGTGGATAGAGGAGCATTGTGGGAGATGTTGCAAGTGTATGGAATAGGTGGAAGGTTATTTGGAAAGCAGCTAAGAGTTTTACGAGGATAGTGAGGCTCAGGTTAGGGTATGTAGGAGAAAGGAGATTTTCTAGTAAAAGTAGGCCGTAGACAGGGATGTGTGATGGCACTGTAGTTGTTTAATATATTTATAGGTGGCATTGTAAGAGGTGAATGCTAGGGCATTGGGAAAAGGTGTGGGATTGAAGATAAATAATCCAATACGAAGTGGGAGTTGTCGAGTTGGAGATTAGGAGGAGGTGTGGGGTTACAAAATATTATCCAGAGGGCTAAAGGGGAAAAGTTGTTGAGGTGGTTTGGACTTTTAAAGGAGGATGGAACAAAATAGAATGACTTAGAGTGCTTATAAATCTCTAGTGGAAGGAAGGTGGGGTAGAGGTCGTCCAGAGAAAGGTTGGAGGGAGGGGTAAAGGAAGTTTTTGTGAAAAGGGGCTTAGACTTCCAGCAAGTGTGCATGAGCGTGTTAAATAGGAGTGAGTGGAGGCAGGTGGGTTTATGTCTTGCGTGCTGTTGGAGTGTGAGCAAGATAACTTTTACGAAAAAATTCTTGGAAACTGGTTAACCAGACTTGAGTCCTGAGGTGGGAAGTACAGTGCCTGCACTCAGGAGGGGGGGTGGGGATATTTGTAGTTTTGAACTGCAAATATCCTGCCCTCTGGCAAGGACAGTGATAGAGTGAATGATGGTGAAAGTGTTTCTTCTTTATGGGTCACCCTGCCTCAGGGGGAGACAGCCGGTTTGTTGATAAAGAAAATTATGATGCATCTTTCTTGCCTGTATTCCAAGTAGTACAAGTAAATGAACCAGGAGGTATTGTTCCACCACCACCAGCTTCCCTATCAACAAACAGTGTGAAAGTGGCACAGAGGTGACTTATTCATTCCAAATTTATTACAATTTCATGATACTAACAATGGAATTCAGCCACAAAGCACACTAAATATATTCAACCCAGGATAACCCAGTAGAGTCAAACACTGTGAAAATTTTCCCATGTTTTGAGGATATTACACCCTCAAAACATGTAATGATACAGGTATATCTTGTACATAGCTGTTAAAGACCAAAATAGTAAAACAAAATAAAAAAATATGTCTACGTATAGTACATGTATATATTCCATATATTCCATGGAGCAATGTCATGCAAAGCATTTTCCCATGTTTGAATTGTTAAAACACCTTTAACCCTTTCAGGGTCCAAGGCCATTTTTGGAAGGGGGTGCACCTGTGTCCAAGAATTTAAAAAAAAAAAAAATTTTATTTTCTATGAAATGGTAGAAATATTTTCTGAAGGTAATAAAACAAAAAGTACAAATTTGATTGAAAATTGACAATTATGCTCGAATTTGATGCGTCAGCGATATTTACGCATTGGTGATTTTGCCTTTGACTCCATTTTAGGCCAATTACATTATTCCAGCCCCACCAAATTCTTTGTATTTCACTAGTATTACTTTTTTTCTATCGATTGAGCGCAAGAAATTGCCCAGTCAACTGTTTCAACTACAAAATAAAGTGATTGGAAATTGGTAATTTAGCCAATTTAACCAAAGTTCAAAATATTCCAATTTCAAAATAAAAGGTGCAGAATAAACAATGCAGGCATTCCTTGGCACTAAACTAAGATTTCCTCTGTTCATTAGTTACGTTTTCAGTCTTTACAAATGAATTCCATTTTTTTTTTATTCACATAATGAATTTTTATTCAAACCAAAAATGGAAGATTTACTGTTATGCAATATTGTAATAATTGTACAAATAATATCACCACATTTGTGAACGTATATTAGACCACCAGCTGGCGCGTATTAGACGTGTGAGGTCATTTGTTTACCTTGAACATTGGCAAAATTTAACATTTCCGCTACTTTGAGCTCAGTTTCAAGCCATTTCCAATACTAAAACCAATCAAAATCATCTCTATATCTGTAATATATCTTCCATTCTATCAAATGAGATCAAGAAATCCAAATACAACTATAAAAGTACACGAAAAACACTGCAAAGTTGCTGTTTTTTAATGAAAATTACGGTTTCAGTTTTTTATCTCATTATATGTGTGGTAAGATTTGTTTTATGTGGTGCAATTACCACATAGATGTATTCTCTCAATACAGGCCCAAATTTACCGCTCACAGCTTATCTGAGTGAGCTGTGAGTCAACGTAGAACTACGGTTTGGACCCTGAACTCAAAGCCGTAGAGCTATGGCACGGACCCTGAAAGGGTTAAACAATCTAATATCATAAGGAACTAGTGTACAGTACATAGTTTTGAACATTAAAAACAATTACAAAAATGGAAAAATAATGATATCTTGGCATCAGTAAATTGTTAAATGTAAATTTCACTGGCACTTTTGCGCTGTTGTTGATAAGTGATTGTTTTTTCACCAACTTCAGCAACCATAGAATTGTAAGTTTTATCAGATTCCACTCATTTTAGTCTTATTTGATGAACTATCAAACAAAGAAAAAAAGAATTTTTTTTTCAAAATCTTCCCACAGACAGGAATTTTTGTTTCAAGGTATCCCACAGTTTAAGAGTTAAAAAAAATCTGAAATAGTAGAGAATCATTTTCTGAAGACAATGACCCGAAAAGTACGAAATTTGATGGAAAACTTATGGAATTACCCAGGCACAAATTTAGCAGTCGGAATGCAATTTATACGTCGGCAATTTTTGCCCATTTTGAGTTCTTTTAAAAAACTTCTCTTACTCAGTTTGATCAGATTTTTAGCTATTTTGCTAGTATGCTTTCTGTTACATATCAATTGAGCACAATAAACTGCCCATTCAACCAGCAAAACTACCCTATAAAATGCACATAAGTCTGTAATTTGGCCAATTTTACTCATAATTGAAAAAAAATTCAAATTTAACCCTTAAACTGTCCAAACGTAGATATACGTTTGTACGCGTACTGCTCCGAACGTAGATCAACGTTTTATTTTTCATTCCTTCAAATTTAGTGCAATTGGCCTGAGTCGCCTAGACATGAGAGAATGGGATGCGCCTCAGTGTGCGCAGTATTAAAAAATCTGGGACCACTTAGTACCTTGTGGGAGCACTAGTTCAATTGAGTGCCAGCTGGAGCAAATAATGTGGCAAACACCATGGATTCACTGATGTCATGTCGCATTAACACTCCCTTATAAGAGGAAAGTAAAAATAGGTTCGATAAATACATGAGTGGCTGGGGTGGGTGTGAGTTGGACCTGACTAGCTTGTGGTCTGATGCTGTGCTCCTTCCTTCAGAGGATGTGACCTGACTAGGTGGGTCATTGGTCTAAGCTGGGGGTGACATGGACTTGCCTTGCATGGGCCAGTAGGCCTTCAGCAGTGTTCCTTCTTTTACGTTCTTATTACGGCAGGTGGCTTTGGCTGTCTCTGGCTGTCTCTGTCTATATCTGTCTATATCTTGTCTATATCTGTCTATATCTCTGTCTATATCTGTCTATATCTATCTGTCCTATATCTCTGTATCTGTCTATCTATATATATCTGTAATATCTCTCTACATGTACACATAAGTACAGTTATTATACATAGTGTAAATTATTTAGGATAACCTAAAAATCCAGGCAAAGTCCTATACAATACTTGTATATATAAGACATAATACACATGACTGGCAAGTAATACGCATTGTCACATTGTCACTTCTGCATCGCGTATAATACCTGTTGGCTTACGAGCCGCACTCAGACTGAGACAAGCAGACGGAAAGACACACACACAAAAGGCAGACGGAAAGATACACAAAAGGCAGACGGAAAGACAGATAAGCAGAGCTAGACAGACAGACAGATAGACAGTGGAAACAAGGAGAGGGTTCCCTGCTCCCATTCATCAATGTCATTGGGCTGTCAGTGTTATCTGACACTTGTCATAACACCATTCTTCAAGGAGTTTCATATACTCCAGGCACACACAGGCAGACAGAAAGACAGATAAGCAGAGCTAGACAGAGACACAGACAGATAGACAGATGGACAGATAGATAGACAGATACAGTGAAAACAAAGCGAGGGTTCCTGCGCACATTCATTCATCAATGTCATTGGGCTGTCAGTGTTATCTGACACTTGTCATAACACCATTAGTCAAGGAGTTTCATATTATACTCCAGGCACACATAGGCAGGCAAACAAAGACAGATAAGCCGAGCTAGACAGATAGATAGAAACATAGATAGACAGATAGACAGATAGATAGACAGATAGACAGATAGATAGACAGATAGACAGATAGATAGAGAAACAGATAGACAGATAGATAGATAGACAAACAGATAGATAGACAGATAGACAGACAGATAGATAGACAGATAGATAGATAGACAGATAGATAGATAGACAGATAGATAGATAGACAGATAGATAGATAGACAGATACAGACAGTGAAAACAAAGCAAGGGTTCCTGGCACACATTCATTCATCAATGTCACTGTCTTATCAGTAGTTATCTGACAATTGTCATAACACCATTCTTCAAGGAGTTTCATATATACTCCAGGATGTCTAAAACATTGCTGGGACCTATAAATACTTTGTATATATTTATAGACAATAGTAATGACCAAGGCAGGTGAAATTGTTCACCTGTTGGTGTCATTGTGACTATTTGAGTACTATTTCAGTACCTAATATTAGTGTTAGAACAAAGATTGGCTATGAAATCACAAGAACTATTATAAATTGTAATTACCAGAACATAAAAATTGTATAAAATAAAATAAAAACTAGAAAAAAAAGTATATCAGCATTACTTCTGCAAGCGGCAGGACTTGTTGTTGCCGCAGGTGAGCATCCAGCACCAACTTGTAGGGCTTATATCTCGGTAAGTACTGGCCCTAAAAATTTTTTTAGCCTATCCTGTTTATAAAAATGCTCTTCATTTTAAAAAAAAAACGATTTTTTTTTTTTTCAAAATATTCGGAGCAGTGCGCGAGTGAACGTAGATCTACGTGTGGACAGTTTAAGGGTTAAAAACAAGATTCAAAATAAACACTACACATTTCAGGCACTAAAACAACATTTCCTCTGTTCATATATCGTCCACAGGCCTCTTCTATATTGCGAGTGCTTTCCATTTTGAATTCTTAATCACACAAAAATAGAAGATTTACTCTATTTCTCGGATAATAAAATATAACCAGTTAAAACCCATAAACAGACTGGGAAGGAGGGGGGGGGGGTTTGTAGGAAAGACTTGCCTTTCCTCAGAAAAATCGGTAAAAAACAAATATTTCTGCTACTCTGAAGCCAATTTCAAACTACTACTGGTCTTGGAGCCAACCAAAATCATTATCAAATGATGCCAAGAAACAGTCAATAAAATCATGAAAATCATCATAGAAAATGCCTCAGGTGTTGCTGTTTTAAACTATACACAACATCAGAGCTTTTCTTTTTTCCATCTCAGCTTATCTGAGTGAGGTGAGCTCAAGATATAGATCTATGTGAGGGACCCTTGCATCAATAACATAGATGTACATGACTGACAGTGAAAGAGTTAAAGAGGATCTCTTTTTATATGTGCGGGTTGTGTGTGTATTGTTCCAGTCACGGTATTGTGCCTTTTTTGTTATTTAGGATCATCATTGGCTTTGCATCTCTCGTTTTGAAGATTCTCATCATCCATCCTATAATTTTTTTCATCTTTGTGATGATGACTGTTGTGGTCCTTGAAGGTGAGATCCTCTGACATTAACACTCCTAAGTCCTTCACATTATTTTTCACTTATTTTTGGTTATAATGTGTATTATTTTCTCCATGGGGAAGTGGAACAGAATTCTTCCTCTGTAAGCCATGCATGTCGTAAAAGGCGACTAAAATGCCGGGAGCAAGGGGCTAATAACCCCTTCTCCTGTATATATTACTAAATGTAAAAGGAGAAACTTTTGTTTTTCCTTTTGGGCCACCCTGCCTCGGTGGGAAATGGCCGACGTGTTGAAAGAAGAAGAAGAAGTATTATTTTCTGATATAGCTTTTATTTCCTCAAGTTTTCCTATAACAGAGTAACTGAACTTCATCCTCAACGAATGTCATGTTGTTTTCTGTTGCCCACTGTAAGACCGTGGCTCAGTTGGTAGTGCACTCATCTCACACACTGAGTGTCTATGATTCGATTCCTGGTACAGGTGGAAATGTTGGGTATCTTTCCTTACACCTGCTGCCCCTGTTCACTTAGCAGTAAGTAGGTACCTGGGTGTTAGTTGACTGGCATGGGTCTTATCCTTAGTGGTGATAGTATACATTAGATAATCTAGGGCTGGAGCTTTGAAATGAGCTGAGGTAGGATAGCTCTTATCCTGTAAAATTGATTTATATAAAAAAAAAACTTGATTTATCTACTTGGAGATTGTGTTCTCAACGAATGACGCATTCGTGTAAATTATAGTGTTGTCTGCAAAGGACATTACAGTGCTATGATTTATGTCTGTTTTCCAGATATGAGGATGAGGAAAAATATGTGGGCGAGTACATGCCTTGAGGATCAGAGCTTTTCAGTGTGGCAGTTTCTGACTTGGCTCTGTTTACTATTACTCTCTGCATTCTGTTGGTTAGAAATTTAAAATCCATCTGTCCACTTTTCGTTATTCCTTTTGTACACATTTTGTGTGCTATTACACTATGATTGCACTTGTCAAAGGTTTTTGCAAAGTGTATGTATACTGTATCAGCATTCTTTTTGTCCTCCAATGCATCCAAGACCATGACATTGGTCCATTAGTTGTGAGAGGCAGAGTGACTTGCTCTAAACCCATGATATCCTGGTTGTGCAATTGTTAAGATTCCAAGTGGTTGATGATCTTGCTTCTTAGAACTCTTTCAAAGATTTCTAAAATGTAGACAGTAGCACTACTACTTTGCTATTGCATTGCTGCCACCTTTGTGGAGTGGGGCCATTCCATGAAATATTACTGCTTGAACCATTAATTGTAATATTGTTTTTTATTATGTGCAACTTCAAGATTATTATTCTTATAAACCTCCACCTTGACTATCTCGCATTATTTTTTTTTTTTCAACAAATGTCGGCCGTCTCCCACCAAGGCAGGGTGACCCAAAAAGAAAATACTTTTATCATCATTCAACACTTTCACCTCACACACTTTCCCTACTACATTTAGTATTTTGCAGCCAATTGTACACTTTATGCCGGCAGAACTAGCCTAACCTAAAGAAACCCTCTTGTTCAGGTTTTCCTTCCCGATCACACTGTTTTCTGGTACAATAGGGCTTTCTTCCTGATCATAAGGAAATTAAGTGTGACTCCTTTCCTGGCTTTCTGCTCGAATTAGAGAATAATGTACATGTTTTCTATTTTACAGTGGACCGGAAGCCTCAATTGTCTTACATCATCATCCCAGTATCTTGCAGCCTAGTGGTTATCATCATTATAGTATTTGGCATCGCTTATTTCATCCAGAGCAGACACCGGTAGGATTATTTATAATTTTCACACTTTGCATTTTTGACATTTTTACATTTGTATTTTAATATTAAAAGAGATCATTTATTCATAAAGAGAATGTGAACAGTGATAGAGAAAAAATGTTCTCTTGGGCAATTGTCATCAGTTGGTTCCAACAAAATCCACTTTTCAATACAATGATTGTACTTTATTAAGTAGGATTGCAGATGAACAAGGAAGATATAGAAAAGGAAGGGGATATGTGGATAAAGTATTTGCATTAAAATAATCAGTGAGTAACACTTAACCCTTTGACTGTTTCGGTCGTATATATACGTCTTACGAGCCAGTGTTTCGGATGTATATATACTCAAAAATTCTAACTGCTTCAAATCAAGTGGGAGAAAGCTGGTAGGCCCACATATGAGAGAATGGGTCTGTGTGGTCAGTGTGCGCTGTATAAAAAAAATCCTACAGCACGCAGTGTATAAAGAGAAAAACTGACCGTGTTTTTGGATTAAAACGCCGACTTTGAGGTGTATTTTTGTATAGTATTTATGGTTGTATTTCTTTTTGTGGTCTCATTTGATAGAATGGAAAACATATTACAGAAATAGAGATGATTTTGATTAGTTTCATGATGAAAATGACCTTGAAATTGAGCTCAAAGTAGTGGAAATGTTCGATTTTGCCAATGTTCAAGAGTACACAAATCACGCCATGCGTTCAATACACGTCAACTGGTGAGTCTAATATTCTTACACAAGTGCACTGATATTATTTATACCATTTTTACAATAATGCAGTAGTCTGCATAACAGTAAATCTTCTATTTTTTGTGTGAATAAAAAATAAAAATAGAAAGCAAGAGTAATATAAGAGGGGCCTAAAGACTTGACTATGAACAGAGAAAATCTTATTTTAGTGCCAGGAATGTCTGCATTGTTTATTCTGGACCCTATTTTGAAATTTACATCTTTTTTATTTTGCATGAAATTGGCCAAATTGCCAATTTCTGACCACTTTATTGGATAGTTGAAATCGGTAAATTGGTGGTTTCTTGTACTCAATCAATAAAACAAATAGAGTTCTAAAGAAATAGCTATGAGTTTGGTCGACTGTAACAATGGAATTGGCCGAAAATTGGGCTCAAAGTCAGCAAAATCGCCGATGCGTATACATGTATATCACCGACTTCGCTAAATTCGCGAGAGCGTAATTCCGTAAGTTTTCCAGCAAATTTCATACTTTTGGTGTCATTACCATCGGGAAAAGATTCTCTATCATTTCATAAGAAAAAATAATTTTTTTTTTCCAAAATTTTGCGACATAGAATGACAGTTTCAGAATGGGGCCTCCGACAGTCAAAGGGTAAAGAGTAAAGAACTATTTGTCGCATTATGGGTTTATGGAAGAGAGATTATAGTGGGTTAAGGAAATGCTTGGCAACTGTTACAGAATGTATGGCTTAGGTGGAGGTGATTGATTAAAGCTGTAAAGAGTTTTTATAAGAGTGAGGCTCAGATTAGGGTATATATTAGAGTAGGTGAGTACATACTGTATTCTCCCATAAAAGTGAGTCTTGGATAGGGATTGTGTTATATGATTTAGTTGTTTGATGTATGATAAAAGGATTATAAAAGACATGAATGTTAGGGTTGGGAGGAAGTGTGGGATTAAATGGAAATGAATTCCATGTGAAGTGGGAGTTGTCACAGTGGTTCTTTATCAATGACATAGTCCTTTTGGAAGATTCAGAAGAGAAGTTGTGGCAGTTATGTAGTTTAGGAGGATGCATAAAAACAACTTAGCTGAAAGTGAACTTAAAATAAGAAGTCTTAGGCAATAAAAGCAAGATTGTATGTCAAATTGGAGGGAAAGGATGTGGAGGAAGTGAATAGGTATATAGGTACTGTATTTGGGGTGGATGTGTCAGCAGATGGGTATTTGAAAGATAAAGTGAATCATAAAACAGATGAGGAAAAAAGGGTAGGTGGAGTGTTGAGATGTCTGTGAAAGAAAACAAGTTTATTAATAAATACAAATAGGGAAATGTACCAGAGTACAATATTTTTGTGTGAGCTTGAAGTTTCGTCTTCAAATATTGAAGTGATGATGTGTTGAAGATAAGTGGGTGGTGTAAATATTATACAGAGAATAAACAATGATAAAGTATGAATGGTATAATTTAGGATGGACCTAGGTAGTAGGTTGGTAGACAGCAGCCGCCCAGGGAGGTACTACCGTCCTGCCAAGTGAGTGTAAAACGAAAGCCTGTATTTGTTTTACATGATGGTAGGATTGCTGGTGTCTTTTTTCTGTCTCATAAACATGCATGATTTCAGGTATGTCTTGTTACTTCTACTTACACTTAGGTCACACTACACATTCATGTACAAGCATATATATATACACACCCCTCTGGGTTTTCTTCTATTTTCTTACTAGTTCTTATTTCCTCTTATCTCCATGGGGAAGTGGAACAGAATTCTTCCTCCGTAAGCCATGCGTGTCGTAAGAGGCGATTAAAATGCCGGGAGCAAGGGGCTAGTAACCCCTTCTTCTGTGTATATTACTAATTGTAAAAGGAGAAACTTTCGTTTTTCCTTTTGGGCCACCCCGCCTTGGTGGGAAACGGCCGACGTGTTGAAAGAAAGAAGAAGAATTTAGGATGGAGTAGCAATAATGTTGAAGGATCAGTTATGGAGAGAGAAGAGGGAATATAAATGTATAAATTCAAGGATTATGTGAATTAAAATAAGGGTCGGATGTGAAAAGTGGGTCATAATAAGTGTGTATGCACCTGGAGAAGAGAGGAGTGTAGAGGAGAGAGGTAGATTTTGGGAGATGTTAAGCAAGTGTGTAGGAACTTTTGAGCCAAGTGAGAGAGTAATTGTGGTAGGGGACCTAAATGCTAAAGTAGGAGAAATGTTTAGAGAGGGTGTGGTAGGTAAGTTTTGGGTGCCAGGTGTAAATGATAATAGGGAGCATTTGATTGAACTTTGTATAGAAAGGGGTTTGGTTATAGGTAACACACATTTTAAGAAAAAGAGGATAAATAAGTATACAAGATATGATGTAGGGCGAAATGACAGTAGTTTGTTGGACTACGTATTCGTAGATAAAAGACTGTTGGGTAGACTTCAGGATGTACATGTTTATAGAGGGGCCACAGATATATCAGATCACTTTTTAGTTGTAGCTACAGTGAGAGTATACTTCCTGGAGATGGGAAGTATACAGTGCTGGCACTCTGAAGGAGGGTTGTTAATGTTGCAGTTTTGTAACTGTAGTGTAAGCATGCCTCTGGCAAGACAGTGATGGAGTGAATGATGGTGAAAGTTTTTCTTTTTCGGGCCACCCTGCCTTGGTGGGAAACGGCAGATGTGTTAATAAATAAAAAAATTAGGATGCAGAGGAGTGGTTGTTGAGATGGCTTGGTCATTTAGGAATGATGGAGCAAGATAGATTGATCAAGAGACTGTGAAGGGGGTTAAGAGAGGTAGAAGTTTGATCATATTAGGCATGTGTGTGAGTATTTTACTTAGAAGTTAGAGGAGCCAAGTGATTTTTGGGTTTTGATGTGTTATTGGACTGTGAGCAAGATAGCACCTATGAAAGAATTCAGGATCACTGGTTAACTGGATTTGATTTTTGGAGGCTGAAAGTACAGCACCTGCAATCTGATTGATAAGTTACAGTTCAAGGGTCATTTGAATTGTAACATTTGCATTATTCTGGCTAGACGACTGTTGAATGAGTGATGTTGAATGGATCCTTCTTTGGATCATTCTGGCGATATGTTATAAATGTGCAGTCACATATGAATAAAATTTTTGTATCTGTTGCAATAGAGAATTCTTTATCCAAAATTACAAAATCTGAAAGTTTTTCGTGTTGACATGACATGCTACAAATGGATCATTCAGTGCAAGATGTGGTGGAGGCTCGATCCTCCATTTGAGCCAAGACAGATGAGCTTCATATTTGTACTAGTGCCAGTTTGTTGTCAGCAGCAATTACTCACTGATTACCCTGTTTTTTGTGCTTTGTGGTGTGAGGATATTGTTGAAAAGTTGATGAGACCTATGGGTAATATTGAGAAGGAAAAGAGGAAGCATTTATGTTTACCCATATCACAAAGTCAAGTTGTTGGAAAAACTTGACAGCAGTCTAAGTTTGAAGCGTCTGACTGATGAGTTTGGCGTTGGAACAACCACTATCTATGGCCTAAAGAAACAGTAGGACAAATTGTTGAAGTTCTATGCAGAAAGTGATGAACAGAAGTTAATGAAAAATAGAAAAACATTATAGGTAGTAGGTTGGTAGACAGCAACCACCCAGGGAGGTACTACCGTCCTGCCAGGTGACTGTGAAACAGAAACCTGAAACTGTTTTACATGATGGTAGGATTGCTGGTGTCTTTTTTCTGTCTCATAAACACGCTGGATAACAGGTATATCTAGCTACTTCTACTTACACTTTAGGTCACACTACACTGGCATACACATGCATATATATACATACACACATCTAGGTTTTTCTTCTTTTTCTTAATAGCTCTTGTTCCTTTTATTTTCTCTATTGTCCATGGGGAAGTGGAAAAGAATCTTTCCTCCATAAGCCATGCGTGTCGTATGAGGCGACTAAGATGCCGGGAGCAATGGGCTAGTAACCCCTTCTCCTGTACAAATCTACTAAAAACGAGAAGAAGAAAAACTTTATAAAATTGGGTTGTCTGAATGTGCGTGGATGTAGTGCGATGATAAGAAAGAGATGATTGCCGATGTTATAAATGAAAAGAAGTTGGATGTCCTGGCCCTAAGCGAAACAAAGCTGAAGGGGGTAGGCGAGTTTCAGTGGGGAGAAATAAATGGGATTAAGTCAGGAGTATCTGAGAGAGTTAGAGCTAAGGAAGGGGTAGCAATAATGTTGAAGGATCAGTTATGGAAGGAAAAGAGGGAATATAAATGTGTAAATTCAAGGATTATGTGGATTAAAATAAGGGTCGGATGCGAAAAGTGGGTCATAATAAGCGTGTATGCACCTGGAGAAGAGAGGAGTGTAGAGGAGAGAGAGAGAGATTTTGGGAGATGTTAAGCGAATGTATAGGAACTTTTGAACCAAATGAGAGAGTAATTGTGGTAGGGGACCTAAATGCTAAAGTGGGAGAAACATGCAGAGAGGGTGTAGTAGGTAAGTTTGGGGTGCCAGGTGTAAATGATAATGGGAGCCCTTTGATTGAACTTTGTATAGAAAGGGGTTTAGTTATAGGTAATACATATTTTAAGAAAAAGAGGATAAATAAGTATACAAGATATGATGTAGGGCGTAATGACAGTAGTTTGTTGGACTATGTATTGATAGATAAAAGACTGTTGAGTAGACTTCAGGATGTACATGTTTATAGAGGGGCTACAGATATATCAGATCACTTTTTAGTTATAGCTACAGTGGGAGTAAAAGGTAGATGGGATACAAGGAAAATAGAATCAGTAAGTAAAAGAGAGGTGAAGGTTTATAAACTAAAAGAGGAGGCAGTTAGGGTAAGATATAAACAACTATTGGAGGATAGATGGGCTAGTGAGAGTGTAGGCAATGGGGTCGAAAATGTATGGGGTAGATTTAAAAATGTAGTGTTAGAGTGTTCAGAAGAAGTTTGTGGTTACAGGCGAGTGGGTGCGGGAGGGAAGAGGAGCGATTGGTGGAATGATGATGTAAAGAGAGTAGTAAGGGAGAAAAAGTTAGCATATGAGAGGTTTTTACAAAGTAGAAGTGATGCAAGGAGGGAAGAGTATATGGAGAGAAAAAGAGAGGTTAAAAGAGTGGTGAAGCAATGTAAAAAGAGAGCAGATGAGAGAGTGGGTGAGATGTTATCAGCAAATTTTGTTGAAAATAAGAAAAGTTTTGGAATGAGATTAATAAGTTGAGGAAGCCTAGAGAACAAATGGATTTGACAGTTAAAAATAGGAGAGGAGAGTTATTAAATGGAGAGTTAGAGGTATCAGGAAGATGGAGAGAATATTTTGAGGATTTGTTAAATGTTGATGAAGACAGGGAAGCTGTGATTTCGTGTGTAGGGCAAGGAGGAATAACATCTTGTAGGAGTGTGGAAGAGCCAGTTGTGGGTGTAGGGGAAGTTCGTGAGGCAGTGGGTAGAACGAAAGGGGTAAGGCAGCTGGGATTGATGGGATAAAGATAGAAATGTTAAAAGCAGGTGGGGATATAATTTTGGAGTGGTTGGTGCTATTATTTAATAAATGTATGGAAGAGGGTAAGGTACCTAGGGATTGGCAGAGAGCGTGTATTGTTCCTTTGTATAAAGGCAAAGGGACAAAAGAGAGTGCAAAAATTATAGGGGAATAAGTCTGTTGAGTGTACCTGGTAAAGTGTATGGTAGAGTTATTATTGAAAGAATTAAGAGTAAAACAGAAAGCAGGATAGCAGATGAACAAGGGGCTTTAGGAAAGGTAGGGGTGTGTAGACCAAGTGTTTACAGTGAAACATATAGGTGAACAGTATTTGGATAAGGGTAAAGATGTTTTTGTGGCATTTATGGATTTGGAAAAGGCGTATGATAGGGTAGATAGGGGGCAATGTGGCAGATGTTGCAGGTGTATGGAATAGGAGGAAGGTTACTGAAAGCAGTGAAGAGTTTTTATGAGGATAGTGAGGCTCAGGTTAGAGTGTGTAGGAGGGAAGGGGACTATTTCCCAGTAAAAGTGGGCCTTAGACAAGGATGTGTGATGTCACCGTGGTTGTTCAATATATTTATAGATGGGGTTGTAAGAGAAGTGAATGCGAGGGTCTTGGCAAGAGGTGTTGGGCTAAAAGATAAAGAAGCAAATACAAAGTGGGAGTTGTCACAGTTGCTTTTTGCTGATGACACTGTGCTTTTGGGAGATTCTGAAGAGAAGCTGCAGAGGTTGGTGGATGAATTTGGTAGGGTGTGTAAAAGAAGAAAATTGAAAGTGAATATAGGAAAGAGTAAGGTGATGAGGATAACAAAAAGAATAGGTGACGAAAGATTGATATCAGATTGGAGGGAGAGAGTATGGAGGAGGTGAATGTATTCAGATATTTGGGAGTGGACATGTCGGCGGATGGGTCTATGAAGGATGAGGTGAATCATAGAATTGATGAGGGGAAAAGGGTGAGTGGAGCACTTCGGAGTCTGTGGAGACAAAGAACCTTGTCCATGGAAGTAAAGAGGGGAATGTATGAGAGTATAGTTATACCAACGCTCTTATATGGGTGTGAAGCATGGGTGATGAATGTTGCAACGAGGAGAAGGCTGGAGGCAGTGGAGATGTCATGTCTGAGGTCAATGTGTGGTGTGAATATAATGCAGAGAATTCGGAGTTTGGAAATTAGGAGGAGGTGCGGGATTACCAAAACGATTGTCCAGAGATCTGAGGAGGGGTTGTTGAGGTGGTTTGGACATGTAGAGAGAATGGAACGAGACAGAGTGACTTCGAGAGTGTATAAATCTGTAGTGGAGGGAAGGCGGGGTAGGGGTCGGCCTAGGAAAGGTTGGAGGGAGGGGGTAAAGGAAGTTTTGTGTGCGAGGGGCTTGGATTTCCAGCAAGCATGTGTGAGCGTATTTGATAGGAGTGAATGGAGGCATATGGTTTTTAATACTTGACGTGCTGTTGGAGTGTGAGCAAAGTAACATTTATGAAGGGATTCAGGGAAACCGGCAGGCCGGACTTGAGTTCTGGAGATGGGAAGTACAGTGCCGGCACTCTGAAGGAGGGGTGTAAATGTTGCAGTTTTATAACTGTAGTGTAAAGCACCCTTCTGGCAAGACAGTGATGGAGTGAATGATGATGAAAGTTTTTCTTTTTCGGGCCACCCTGCCTTGGTGGGAATCGGCCGATGTGTTAATAAAAAAAATAAATAAGAAAAACATTGCACAGAGGGAAAACAGAGGATCTCAATCTTCTATTGATGGAGCTGATTTGCCATCATCAGAGTGAGCTAGTTAATGGAATGCTGATCATGTAACAAGCAAAAATCTATCATGACAAACTGAATATTGAAAGTAACTGTGAATATTCAGCAGGCTGGGTACATAAATTTAAGAAAAGGTATGGCATTAAATATTTAAAGATTAATAGTGATAAAGCATCTGCTGATCACTAAGCAGCAGAGAAATTCATTGATGTATTTGCCAAGATTGCTGCTGATGGAAAGCTAACAGCAGAACAAATCTACAATGTTGATGAGATATTGTTGTTCTGATGTTACTAACCCAGAAATACATTGACTACAGCTGATGAGAGAGCTCCTACAGGAGTTAAGGCTGCCAAGGACAGATTATCTGTGCTGGGATGTGCTAATGCAGCAGGCATGTATAAGTATAAACTTGCTGTGGTAGGCAAAAGCTTGTGTCCTTACTGTTTTAAAGGTGTGACTACCTTACCAGTTCATTATTATGCTAACAAAAGGGCAAGGATAACCAGGGACATCTTTTCTGACTGGTTTCCCAAACATTTTGTAGCAGTGACTCGTGCCCAGTGCAGGGAAGCCAGATTGGATGCCAAGTCAAGATTTGTTATTCCTTGACAACTGTTCTGCTCATCCTCCAGCTGAACTTCTCATCAAAAATAATGTTTATGGCATGTACTTTCCCTAATTCAGCCATGTGACTAAATATAAAGACAATTTCTTGAACAGCATGTTGGCAGCAGAGGACAGAGGCATGGGTGTGGATGGCTTCAAGAGGGAGTTTACTCAGAAGGATGCCATAAGTGCAGTTGCCAATACATGGAATCATGTAACTAAAGACAGCCTTGCACATGCCTGGTACAACCTCTGCCTGTGACTATGTTGAGTGATGATGATGGACAAAGTGATGAGTTTGAAGGATTCTGCATGTCAAGTGAGAAAAAGATGTCAAACCTCTTTACTTGTGCAAAAAGTACACTTTCAGAGTTCGTCAGTAACCTGGAGGAAGTGGATATCGAAGATCTTAACACTGATAATGACGCTCCAGTTGTTCATTCATTGACCTATGTTGCAATAGCTGAAATGGTTCCCAAATCAAGGTGATCCTGATAATAATAGTAATGATGAAGATGACATTGTTTACACAGTGGAAAAGTTTCCAATAGATCTTCTTCTTCTTTCAACACGTCGGCCGTTTCCCACCGAAGCAGGGTGGCCCAAAAGAAAAAACGAAAGTTTCTCCTTTTACATTTAGTAATATATACAGGAGAAGGGGTTACTAGCCCCTTGCACCCGGCATTTTAGTCGCCTCTTACGACACGCATGGCTTACGGAGGAAGAATTCTGTTCCACTTCCCCATGGAGATAAGAGGAAATAAGAACAAGAACTAGTAAGAAAATAGAAGAAAACCCAGAGGGGTGTGTGTATATACATATGCTTGTACATGAATGTGTAGTGTGACCTAAGTGTAAGTAGAAGTAACAAGACATACCTGAAATCTTGCATGTTTATGAGACAGAAAAAAGATACCAGCAATCCTACCATCATGTAAAACAAATACAGGCTTTCGTTTTACACTCACTTGGCAGGACGGTAGTACCTCCCTGGGCGGTTGCTGTCTATCAACCTACTACCTAGATTTCCAATAGATAATATGATGAAAATGTGTGATGAACTTATTGAAGGACTAGAGCAGTGTGCATTCATAACAGAACAAGAAATCATGTCAGTGTATAAAATAAAAAAAAAAGACTGCTATGACAAAAAAAAAATATTATTGAGGCAGATGTACACTGGAAGAAACATTAAAAAAAAAAAAACATCCAGCACAATGCCTCCTCATCTATAGATCATCCACTTCAAGGTCCCTCAACTTCTTTTGTGTTCCTCAAAGTGATGTCATCAATGATGTACTCTCTTCCTTAAGTTTCTCAGACCTGGTGTATTTGTAGTGTCTGGGCTTGCAAGCAGTGATCATGTTTTTTTTGGTACAGTACCATGTTTAGACTTGGATCTCATCCTCAAGCTGTCCCATTTTATAGATGCAAATATGCAAATATTCCAAAATTTAAAAAAATCCAAAATCTGAAGCACTTCCAGTCCCAAGCATTTCGAATAAAGGATTCTCAACTGTAGTATTATTATTATTATTTTTATTTTAGGTACTCAGTTGAAGTAGCAGACTTTGACTTTGGTGCTAGTGAAGAACCAGAGTATAAGACTTTGTGTGAACAGTTGAAAGAGTCACTCTCTCAAGCTATCTCTGGCCAGGATTGGGAAGGAGATGAAGACACAAAATGGCGGGGCAGAGCACATGTTGTGGAGAGACCCCGGGTAAGGGATTATGGAACTGTACCACGCTGATGTTTGCGATTTACTCTCATTTTCATGGTATGCTAATGTGTGTTATGTTAAATTTGATTGTAACTTTTAGTAGAACTGGAATTGTGTTTTTAATATTTACTGTGTATATATAGGCATTATTAGATGTATCCTCATCAGAGTGAATACAGTAACCTCTTGATATGATGGATTAATAGGGAGGATTGTCCGAGTGTCATTTTTAATCAGAGTAGTGTTAAAACTTTCTCTAATAGATTCCCAGTTTCTGTTGAAACAACCTAAATTCCATTATGACACCCGAAACCTATCAGATAAAATCCCTTCAAATATAGTTCAGTAGAGACAACACTGGTTGAAAGCACGACTGTAGTCATAACAAACCGTCATCAGGCGATAGTGTGTGTTTATATTAGGCCCCTGTATTCCTCTATTATAAAAGATTGTGATATATCCATCGCTTATTACACAGCCCTTGTAGAAAACAAAGGGGCTATGAAGCTTGCCCTCAGAATTTTTTTTTTACACACTGGCCCTCTCCCACAGAGGTAGGGGACCCCTAAAAAAAGAAAAAAGAAAAAAAGCATATTCACCATTATTCATTCAGTCACTGTCTTGCCAGAAGTACACTGGCATCACAATTTAGATGACTCTTTGAACTGCGCCCTCCTCACCCCTTCTGAATACAAGCTCTGTAGTTCCTGTCTACAGAGCTCAAATTCAGCTAACTAGTTTTCCTGAATCCCTTCAGAGAAACCGGTTAGTCGCAGTAGTTCAGAACTGTGTCATTGTACGTATACCTCATTCCACTTATTTATCATTTCTTACATTGAAGAAATATTTTCTGATATCCCTGTGGATCATTTGGGTGTGTTATTTCTAATCATATCCTTTTGTTTTTGTTGTATCCCTGGTACAGAACTTATTCTTGTCTACTCTGTCCCATAATATTTTGTCATGGTCATATCCCCTCTTGTTCTTTGCTCCTCCAGTGCGATAGTCTAGTTGTTACATACTTTTTTTTATAGCTTATTTCCCTCAGCTCATGTACTTGGTCTTGATGTTCTCCTTCATACTTATAAGTTTCATTTTGTGTTTTATTAAGTGTGGGCTTCACATCAACACAACGTATTTAAGAATAGTTCATACATATTAGGCATAAAGTAATATAAATGAATCTTTGTCCAGATTCATGAAAGTCACTCTTGTTTGCAAGCTTAACGTGTGCTGCTGACATTATGCTTTTTATGTGTGCCTCAGGTGACAGGTTTGGTGGTTTCACCATCATTCACTCCTCCATCTTGCTAGAGCTGCACTGACAAGCCAGCACAAATTTCTATCACTCTCAATTGCTTAAAGTTTGGTATTAATTTCTGCATACTTTATTGATGAATGCTGTATTTACCCTTTCTATCTATCTATATCTCTATATCTCTCTCTCTCTATCTTTTTTTTTTTTACACAGAGTTTGACAAGGTTGGGTTAAGGATCCCTAGCTTTATTGACAAGCTAAGAGCTGTTACCTACATCAGCTCATTTGAAAGCATTTTTATTGTTATGAAACATGCAAGTAGGGAACAGGATGAAGTTGGAGCCATCTGTGGGCCAGCATTTTCATTTGATCAACTGACTTTATCTCGTTGACATCATAATGCTGTGCAAATGTGTTCCAGACTCGAGTCATCCTAGGGATAAATGATCTCAGATGAAGTGATGTTCTGGAGAAGGGTACAGCCAGAGTGAAGTTGCTGCTTTCTGCCCGTCTTGTGGTATAGAAGCTTGCTTCTCGCTGTCCTCGAAGTGGAGCTAAGTGTGGTACTTTGACAATGTTGGCCTTATACATAACAGTAAGGCCACCCACATTCCTCCTATGTTGAAGGCTCTGCTGAAATGACAGATCTATCCAGGATGGGTCCAGGCGAGAGATGAGACATCTTGCTCTATTCTCTACTCTGTCAAGCAGTTGCAGATGAGAGGGGGGGCAGGCAAACCAAGAAAGTGGAGTGTACTCAAGGTGTGAGCGTATGTGTGTCTCATACAGAATCTTGCAACCCCTACTGTCAAGCAGATGTGAGATACGGCGAAGTGCTGAAAGCTTCCTGGCTGCCTTGTTTGCAAGATTTACGTGGTTCTTCATGGTCAGTTTGGAGTCAGATTTCACCCCAAGGATATCAACTTTTTTCCCAGGTACCTACACTCTCCCATTCATACTTATTATGGCACTGGCATTACCATCATGGTGCCTAGAGACCATCATCATTTGTGTTTTCTCAGGTGCAAATGTTACTTGCCATCAGTTTCCCCAAGCAGATATAGCTCTTAGCTGGTGATTGATGTAGCTTAGGGCAGCTGGGATTTCTTCTCTTGGATAAGTGAATGTCATGCATATGCATGGGATTCTGGGATGAGATGAAGGTCATTGAAGTAGACATTCCATAACAATGGTCCCAGCACACTTCCTTGTGGAACACTTGCCCCAATAGGATGTCTTGCTGATTCTGTTCCATTGAGAACTACCCTTAGAGATCTACGATGAAGGTAATCACTGAGGAGACATAGCGTAGAGCCTGCAATTCCCAATGCTTGCAGTTTTGCCAAGAGGTCCTGGTGCTACACTCAGTCGAAAGCACCAGCAATGTCCAATGCTACCACACAGCTGACTTTGGATTCATCCAGTGACTGGTGCCATTTAGTGGAGAGGCTTAACAACAGGTCAGCAGCAGAGTAACCTTCCCTGAAGCCATATTGATGGTCACAAAGTAGTGAGTGGTAGTCAAAAACCTCTGTCATTTGTCTTGAGATTATTGTCTCAAGGATCTTGCCAGTGATTAAGAACATAAGAACATAAGAATGTAGGAACACTGCAGAAGGCCTACTGGCCCATACAAGGCAGGTCCATATCAAAACCACCACTACCTAAGAATTTATTCCCGTACTCACGACACCAATCAAACCCAGCCCCTCCCACTCATATATTTGTCCAATCTCTTTTTAAAGCCACCCAAGGTCCTAGCCTCTATCACAGTACTCGGAAGATTGTTCCACGCATCTACAACTCTGTTCGAAAACCAGTACTTGCCTATGTCCTTTCTAAATCTAAATTTATCCAATTTAAATCCGTTATTTCTGGTTCTTACTTGGTTCGATATCCTCAGTATTTTATTAATATCTCCTTTGTTTATGCCCATCGTCCACTTGTACACCTCAATGATATCTCCCCTCATTCTACGTCTCTCCAGAGAGTGGAGATTCAATGCTCTAAGTCTATCTTCATACGGGAGATTTCTTATACTGTAAATCATTTTAGTCATTCTTCTTTGTATGTTCTCCAATGAATCTATATCCATCCTGTAGTAAGGAGACCAAAACTGAGCTGCATAATCCAAATGAGGTCTCACTAGTGATGTATAGAGCTGTAAAATAACTTTTGGACTTCTGTTGCTTATACTTCTTGAAATAAATCCTAGTACAGTGGTACCTCGATGTTACGCAGAAATTGGGGTTTCCCTGAGGCCTAATGCCTTGTCTAAGGGCAAAGGGTAAAAGTTACACAAAACCCCTGTAAGGACTAGGCCTTCCAGGTCTATCCCCATAAACAAAGCTACGGTGTTACCCGTGTGGTTTAGTTGTCTAAGGGCAAAGGGTAAAAGTTACACAAAACCCCTGTAAGGACCAGGCCTTCCAGGTCTATCCCCATAAACAAAGCTACGGTGTTACCCGTGTGGTTTAGTGCTCCACTGGGTTAGGGTATCAGAAGGTTCCACACAAAAATTCCTAGGTAAGAAAATATACATTTATTTACTTATATTAAACTATATACAGTCCAAACACGCCTCTTCACAAATCAATTAGCCAAACCCCCTCAAAAACAGTACAGGACGGAGAAGGCGGCCGGGTGGTCACTTAAAAAAAAACAAAACAATACACTAAGCGGTCAGCCAAGCCACCACTCCCGTCCTCCCGCACACATCTCCTCCTATTTCTTCAGTTCACACTCGTCCCTTAGGGCCCCGACCATGTCCGAGCCCAGGGTGTGTACTGGTACACCATTAAAAGAGCCTATGGCTTGAGTTAGCTACACAAAAGGGAATACAACATCACAAACTTAGCTGAACACAGGCTCCGTCTCGCCAGCCGCTATCCATGCCGCGCACATGTGTAACCCACGCGACGCCTACACCCTCACCACAAAACTTTGGCAAATAAATCTCTAGCTGGATTTCTCTATTTCACCACTTAAACTTACTTTACAGTATTCCCCAAAAGGACAGCATACAGTGGTACCTCGACTTACGTTTTTAATCCGTCAGAGAGGGCATTTCTTAAGACGAAACAAACGTAACACGAATCAATTTTCCCCATAAGAAATAATGGAAATAAATTTAATCCGTCCAAGACTTCCAAAAGTAGTTAAATAAAATATTTTTAGAACTTTTGGACATTAAATAATACACAATTTAATAAAGAATACATAAATACACATGCAAATATTGTACAATAACATGTCACTTACATTTATTGAAGAGTTGTTGATGTGTGGAGGACGTGAGGAGGGGAGAAGGTGGAGTAGTATGCTAGTGTTTGGAAGGGAATCCCTTCCATTAACACTGCAGGTACCAAGTTCTTTCTGGGGTTACTGGCCTTTTCTTTGAATGCTACACTCCTGCATGAATGCTACACTCCCTGCATGAATGCTACACTCCTGCATGAATGCTACACTCCCTGCATGAATGCTACACTCCCTGCATGAATGCTACACTCCCTGCATGAATGCTACACTCCCTGCATGAATGCTACACTCCTGCATGAATGCTACACTCCCTGCATGAATGCTACACTCCCTGCATGAATGCTACACTCCTGCATGAATGCTACACTCCCTGCATGAATGCTACACTCCCTGCATGCCTACTACACTCCCTGCATCCTTGCTACACTCCCTGCATCCTTGCTACACTCCCTGCATCTTTGCTACACTCCCTGCATGAATGCTACACTCCCTGCATGCCTACTACACTCCCTGCATCCTTGCTACACTCCCTGCATCCTTGCTACACTCCCTGCATCCTTGCTACACTCCCTGCATCCTTGCTACACTCCCTGCATCCCTGCTACACTCCCTGCATCCTTGCTACACTCCCTGCATCCTTGCTACACTCCCTGCATCCCTGCTACACTCCCTGCATCCTTGCTACACTCTTTGCATCCCTGCTACACTCCCTGCATCCCTGCTACACTCCCTGCATCTTTGCTACACTCCCTGCATGAATGCTACACTCCCTGCATGCCTACTACACTCCCTGCATCCTTGCTACACTCCCTGCATCCTTGCTACACTCCCTGCATCCTTGCTACACTCCCTGCATCCTTGCTACACTCCCTGCATCCCTGCTACACTCACTGCATCCTTGCTACACTCCCTGCATCCTTGCTACACTCCCTGCATCCCTGCTACACTCCCTGCATCCTTGCTACACTCTTTGCATCCCTGCTACACTCCCTGCATCCCTGCTACACTCCCTGCATCTTTGCTACACTCCCTGCATGCCTGCTACACTCCCTGCATGCCTGCTACACTCCCTGCATCCCTGCTACACTCTCTGCATCTTTGCTACACTCCCTGCATGCCTGCTACACTCCCTGCATAAATGCTACACTCCCTGCATAAATGCTTCACTCCCTGCATCCCTGCTACACTCCCTGCATCTTTGCTACACTCCCTGCATGCCTGCTACACTCCCTGCATGCCTGCTACACTCCCTGCATGCCTGCTACACTCCCTGCATCCCTGCTACACTCTCTGCATCTTTGCTACACTCCCTGCATGCCTGCTACACTCCCTGCATAAATGCTACACTCCCTGCATAAATGCTTCACTCCCTGCACATTCTTTACCACAGGCTTAGCACTAGGAGCTTTCCTTGGACCCATGGTAGCTTATTTAGCAGTTGCAAGCACTAAAAACAGTGGAATAATGACAATATACTGGTATGAATGCGTGGGTGTGGGTGGGTGGTCGCTCTCGCTTGTAAACAATAGCACTGACGCTCCCTGGAGTGCGCGCTCAGCTGGGCTCCAAGCGAACAGGTCCGGTACGAAAGGCGTAAGACGAATCAAACAACGGATGTCGCATTCAAATTTCTTACGTTATAAGTAACGGATATCGAATATAACGTAAGGTGATAACAACGTAAGTCGAGGTACCACTGTATTTCTAAAATTATAATTTACATTTATCTAAAGGTTATACATTATTATTACTGTTTTTCCTAATTACCTGAAATTTATGGCACACTTCTCCAATAGCTATATATTACGTATATTTAAATGTCATGCAGAAACCTGCATAACACCCCCACCCCTAGACCATAGGTCTCACTCTGCTAGCGGGGTCCACACGGACACCGCTAGGCAAAAAGGGGGGAAAAAAAGGAAATAAACATAAACATTATAACTGGAGAATTAGTCACACAATCATGACTTTTAGGCACTGTTCATATTTAATATTACTTTAACAGTCTGAGGCTATTAGATTGCGGACATGTGAAACTCGCCTAACATAAAAGTGATCAAGTTCTATGCCAACCGAGCCCACAGTCACGCTTTGACAAAACTATGTTAGGAAAAGGCACCATCACAACACAGCGGTGGCCACACACTGGCGTTGATGCGTTTTACTAAATTACAATAAACATGATAATAATGTAAAGAGTGAACATTGTACATACTACCCTGAGAAGTGCCATTTAATAACAAACATAAGAGCTAAGTATCACACCTATTGATTTCCCATCTATCTTGACACATGTTAGTAATGCTGTAAGACAGATTTAAAGTATGTATGACACCACCAATGCTTGAAACAGGAACACTATCAAAGAGTAGTGAAAAGAGAGAAAAAAAATTCTTATTAAATTCTACGTAGAAAGAAAGATCACATAACCACCCCCATCTCACAGCAATCTTTAATAAACAAAACTGGTTCCCCATGACACACCTCTACGAGAAACAGGAGAGCATGGGAGAGGAGAAAAATATCAGGCCCCAAAAACCAGGTGAATAGTCACATAAATTTTGTTGGCGGGACTGTGGCCATAAACACTGGAGTCATCACCAAAGACCCCTCTAATAGGTGGACCTACCAGGCCGGCACCTACATGTCATTCCAAGGACCCTGGAGTCACCCCAGTGGTGATCCAAAAAAAATTTAAAAGTCCTGGAGAAGCAAAACACCCTGGATCATTTGATATGACCCAAATAAAAGTGGGGGGCCTCACCGCCAGCCCCACGTTCACCCAAAACATTAGGTCCAACAGCCCCTATACCAACATAAAACACAGGTGAGGCATACCAGCCAGCACCTAAACACAGGTGAGCGTCAGCCAGCACTAAAAACGGAGCATACCACCTAGGTATGGCACCTATTGCACTCCCCCTCAAAACACACCATAGGAGCGTTCTGATGCTCCAACTCCCTCAACCGCATTTCTCCTTTGGTGGCCCAGGGTTCCATCACTCGCTACCGCACAATCACTGAAAAATATATCATAGGACCTTTATTTTGGATGGTTCAAGGTTCCAATCCTTAATATTTCAGCCCTAACCCCAAATCACTTATGCATAAAAAATACAGCATAGGGTGAGCAGACTAAAGGCGACCTACATCTTGTACATTACACACGAGACAAGGCATCAGCAACCACATTCTCCGCTCCCTTCACGTAATGAATCACCAGATTAAGAGGTTGGAGAAACAAGGCCCACCTAGTGAGTCTCTGGTTGTGGTTCCTCATTAGGTGAAGGAAACGTAAAGGATTATGGTCGCTATAAACAGTTATAGGATACATTGATGCTGATATATACACTTCATACTGCTGCACAGCCAATACTAAAGCAAGAGCCTCCTTTTCTATAGTGGCATAATTCTTTTGATGTTTTTTAAGTTTTGCCGAGAAGTAACTGACTGGCAATAACTGTCCTGCTACCTCTTGTAGTAAGACAGCCCCAACACCCGTGTCACTGGCATCTACTTGTAGAGAAAATGGTAGCTCAAAATTAGGACTAGTCAGCACAGGAGCACTAGTAAGCAGGGCCTTTACACTTTCAAATGCCTGTTGACACTTAATGTCCCACACAAATGTTCTCTTAGAGCTAGTAAGGTCTGTGAGTGGGGAGATTACCTTAGACAGATTAGGACAGAACTTCCTGTAAAAGGTTACCATGCCAACAAAACGCATAACCTCCTTTCGGTTCTTTGGTACAGGATAATTGTCTATAGCCTCCACCTTGGCATTCACTGGGGCCACTTTCCCCTGGCCAATAACATGTCCTAGAAAGGTTACCTGCGCTTGCCCAAAAACACTTTTAGCCAAATTAACTGTGAGCTGAGCACCAGCCAGCCTAGAGAAAAGCTCTCTAAGCTGCCTCACATGCTCCGTCCAACAGTCACTAAAAATAACAAGGTCATCAATATAACACCGCACCCCCTTTAGGCCACGTATAACCCCTTGCATCCTGCGTTGAAAACAGGAGGGCGCGTTACGAAGCCCAAATGGGAGAACCTTGTACTGAAAAAGCCCATCTGGCGTTACAAAAGCCGAGATGTCACTGGCACGTGGGGTTAAAGGGATCTGGTAATATCCCTTCAACAAATCTAACTTACTGACATATTTAGCTCCTCCCACCGCATCAATGACATCATCCATCCTCGGAAGAGGAAAACAATCAGCCTTAGTTACTAAATTAACCTTGCGGTAGTCAGTGCACATCCTCATGGTGCTATCTGGTTTGGGAACCATTAAGCAGGGGGATGCCCACTCACTCTCTAGGTATTATTAAATCATTGTCAAGCAGAAATTTCACCTCTTTCTCCATGCTTGCCCTCTTTTGTGGGTTCATTCGGTAAGGACCCTGCCGAATTGGCTCAGCTTCTCGTACATCTATATCCTGGGGTTGTAAGTTGCTTACTCGAGGAACATCCCCAAACAAATCCTCAAACTGAGAAAGAAGCTGAACCAGCTCGGCAATCCTCTCCTTACTAAGGCCCAACATACATTGTGTAGGGTCCTTTAACAATGCCCTGTTACTAAGATGTACATCTGTGGTTCCCTGTAAATCAGCGTCCAACCCTGGATCACCTACTATATTAACACTCGCCACACCTCTTTGATGATACTTTTTCAGCCTGTTTATATGCACCTCACGCTCAGACTTCCGCCGCCCAGGTGTGTGGATTCTGTAATTCTGATCAGTGACTTTTCCAACCACCTTGTACGGCCCACTGTACTTCGCTTTTAAGGCATTACCAGGCACCGGTTCCAATGCTAGTACCTCCTCTCCCACTTCAAAGGTATGGCGCACGGCTTTGCGGTCAAACAGTTTCTTCATCTTGGTTTGGCTGTTGTGCAGGTTCTCAGATGCCAGACACTTCATGTGAGCCAAACGGTCTCTGAAAGTGAGAAAATCCTCCGAGGGGGCAGCCTCACAACCCTCGCCAAGCCAGTGCTCCTTCAAAATCGTCAGTGGGCCCCTTACTTGGTGACCATAGATCAATTCGAAGGGACTATAGCGTAACGAGTCCTGAGTGCTGTCCCTCACGGCAAATAAAAGGAGGGGAATGCCCTCATCCCAGTCCTTCTGGTACTGGGTGCAATAAGCACGAAGCATAGTCTTGAGAGATTGGTGAAATCGCTCCACTACCCCTTGACTCTCTGGGTGATATGCAGTGGAGGTGGTCACTTTAATATTAAACTCCTCCAAAACTGTACGAAAATGTTTAGACGTAAAGTTTGACCCCTGATCTGTTTGAATTTCCTTAGGGACCCCTACTTGGGTAAAAAACTTCACCAATGCTCTCAAAACTACACGTGCAGTAATTTTACGTAGTGGAATGGCCTCCGGAAACCTGGTAGAGGAACAAATAATAGTGAGTAAGTACTGGTTGCCCATCTTTGTCCGGGGCAAAGGTCCCACACAGTCCACCACCAGCCTGCGGAAAGGTTCCCCAACTGCTGTGATTGGGTTAAGAGGGGCTGGTTTAATTCCCTGATTAGGTTTTCCTATCCTTTGGCAAACTGGGCATGATTCTACATACTTACCCACTGATTCCCATATCTGGGGCCAGTAAAAATGCTTGGAAATCTTGCCCATAGTCTTTTTAACACCTAAATGGCCTCCCATGGGGACATCATGGGCCAAACACAAAACTTGATACCTGAACGGCTCCGGCACCACCACTTGATAGAGTGCCTCCCTGTCACCATCATTTGACCTTTCATCCGATAAGGTCTTTCTCATCAAAATACCTTCTGCTAAAAAGAAACATTTAATTAGTTTAGAGGCCTCTTCCTCGGTAACAGCAGATGACCGAATAGCGTTCAGGGTGTCGTCACACCCCTGGGCCTCGATCAGCTGTTCTCGAGTCGGAGTCGCCCCCCCTATACCACCTCCAAGACCCCCACACCAACTGGGTCCTACCTGGGTTGGTTCCTCACTTCCCTGAGTCCCCTGCAGGTTGGACTCGAGGAATAGGTTTACCAAACCCAAATCTTGACCAGACTGGTCAAGGAGCGACACTGCAGTTTTATCTTTTGCCATTTTCCTAGTTACTGCACACACTGGAAACAGCTCCGGCAAGGTAGCCCTAGCTTTGTCCTCCCACTTCTGCGAGTCTGGGTCCTTCCAAACCAAAGGGTCCTCACTTTCAAGAAAGCCCATCACATTATTTCCTAACAGAAGGTCAACCCCTTCAAAAGGTATATCCTCTGTGATACCTACCGTTAAGTAACCACACTGGTATGCAGACTCCACCCATAACCTGTGTACTGGAGTCCTGATAGTGAATCCAGTAATCCCCTTAAGAAAAATGTCCAACCCGGTGGATGTGGCATCAGACACTGGCACAACACCCTTGCGAAGCAAGGTGTATGTACTGCAAGAGTCCCTCAATGACATAACACCTTGTACCCTACCTTCATTTTGGTGAATGGCCACGGTGGACTTACTTGAAAAGACCTTCATCCGAGGGTCCAACACTGCCGGTTTACCTGATATACCCTGAGGTGACACGTCAATACTAGCTACGGTGTGGGTAGCTGGAGTATTTACCGGAGAAGCCCCTGCACCAGCCCGATCTCTACGCATCTTCTTGCAATAGGGCTGCAGGTGGCCCTGTTTGTGACAATAATTACAGTAATAAGGTGTAACGGCCCCCTGCCCATTTGACCTAGGTTGGGTCTCTTGACCCTGACGACCTGGGCTTGTCCTACCTGTACCCTGGAGTCCTGGACCAGTGGCTCTGGACTTAAAACTTTCCTGGGTAGGTACTGGAAAATTAGGCTTATTAAAATTCTGGTGGTTATTCGGCTGGAAAACAGGTGACTTAAACTTCTGAAATTTCCTACCCCTACTGGTAGGTGGAGAAAACTTACCATTATTAGTGGGTGGTGGGTGATAATTACTACCAAATTTTTGGTTAGCTAAAAATCTATCACCTAGCTCTAAAGCATATTTAAAATCATCCGGATCCTTCTCCTCAAGATAAGCCTTAAGGTCAGGAGGAGCATTCTTTAAAAGATCCTCAAGCAAAATTAAGGTACGCACTCTCTCATAACTGTCACCCACATCTTTGGAGCGCCACCACCTGTCTAAAAGTGACATCTTCTCCTTACCATAATCTAAGAGAGACTGCCCTGCTTGAAATTTAAGCCCTCTAAACTTCTGCCGATACCTTTCTGGCAAAATCTGATAAGACAATAAAACTACCTCCTTCAGCCTCTTATAATCAGCAAAGTCTGGTCCCTCTAGAGAACTAACTGCCTGTAAGCCTTTACCAACTAATTGTGTACGTGCTAATGTAGCCCATTCCTTTTCCGGCCAATCTTGGGATTTGGCCGTACTTTCAAATAAGAGAAAAAACTGGTCTGGGTCTTTCTCGAGGAACTTGGGCACAAATTTGATGGCTTTGTCCAAATGAAATAAATTTACACACCTGTTGGTGGTTTGCTTTAACCTTTCTAAGTCTTGTAATTCTTGGATCTTTGTACGTTCAATCCTTAACAAGTCTTTTTGTTGCTCAATTATGTCCAATTTCAACCTCATAATTTCTGCTTCCTTATCCAGGTCCCTACCAGTGGAACCTAACCCAGGGTTTCCTCCATCACCCACAACAACCCCAGCAAGGTCACCACTGTGAGACATTTTGGGACAATATAGCACAAACTCTTGCTATCCACAACACTTATATAAAATAATAAATCACACAGTAAAGCACCAACACAAAATTATTATAAGAAACACAAGGAGTAATTATCCTGGAACTCCCAAAAATGAAACAGGATAGCACACAAAATCTGGCAGAAAAATAGAGCTATTTCACCTGCCAAGGAAAAATATCTCCAAAAAAATTAGGTATTAATAACAAGAAAACCAACCATATTGCACCTACAAAGGTAAATTATGCACCAAAATTTGTATTATTAACACCCTTAAAAATCAGCAATATTGCACCTGCAGGTGTAAATTATTCAACAAAAATATGTATTAATAACACCTTGAAAAATCAGCAATACTGCAAACAAAACAAATAAAATCTGGGGTTATTGCACCTGCAAAAGGCAAATTGTACCCCCAAAAATACTGGTAATAACAATAAAATCAGCACTATTGCACACAAAACAAATAAAATCTGGGGTTATTGCACCTGCAAAGGCAATTGTTCCCCCAAAAATACTGGTATTAATAACAAGAGGTATTAATAACAATAAAAGTAAGCAATAGAGCACTTGCAAAGGTAAATTAGGTCCCAGAAAAATTATGGGCACTAATAACAAAAAAAAAATTAGACCTATTTCACACAAAACTAGCAGTAACCTGAGTACTACACCTGCAAAAGTAAGGCCACATTTTAGTGTAGGTATTTTCTAGTGAATCCTTCCTCTAACCAACCCAATAAAGTATGATTATTAACTTTCCAGGTTGCAAACTTGAATTACCACAAAATTTGATAATTCTCCCATATACAGGCCCCCATGTTACGCAGAAATTGGGGTTTCCCTGAGGCCTAATGCCTTGTCTAAGGGCAAAGGGTAAAAGTTACACAAAACCCCTGTAAGGACTAGGCCTTCCAGGTCTATCCCCATAAACAAAGCTACGGTGTTACCCGTGTGGTTTAGTTGTCTAAGGGCAAAGGGTAAAAGTTACACAAAACCCCTGTAAGGACCAGGCCTTCCAGGTCTATCCCCATAAACAAAGCTACGGTGTTACCCGTGTGGTTTAGTGCTCCACTGGGTTAGGGTATCAGAAGGTTCCACACAAAAATTCCTAGGTAAGAAAATATACATTTATTTACTTATATTAAACTATATACAGTCCAAACACGCCTCTTCACAAATCAATTAGCCAAACCCCCTCAAAAACAGTACAGGACGGAGAAGGCGGCCGGGTGGTCACTTAAAAAAAAAAAAAAACAATACACTAAGCGGTCAGCCAAGCCACCACTCCCGTCCTCCCGCACACATCTCCTCCTATTTCTTCAGTTCACACTCGTCCCTTAGGGCCCCGACCATGTCCGAGCCCAGGGTGTGTACTGGTACACCATTAAAAGAGCCTATGGCTTGAGTTAGCTACACAAAAGGGAATACAACATCACAAACTTAGCTGAACACAGGCTCCGTCTCGCCAGCCGCTATCCATGCCGCGCACATGTGTAACCCACGCGACGCCTACACCCTCACCACAAAACTTTGGCAAATAAATCTCTAGCTGGATTTCTCTATTTCACCACTTAAACTTACTTTACAGTATTCCCCAAAAGGACAGCATATTTCTAAAATTATAATTTACATTTATCTAAAGGTTATACATTATTATTACTGTTTTTCCTAATTACCTGAAATTTATGGCACACTTCTCCAATAGCTATATATTACGTATATTTAAATGTCATGCAGAAACCTGCATAACAATATTTTTTCATTCCAGAATGCTGTTCAAGTGGCATTACCAAACGAATTTATCCCCATAAGGAATGATGTAAAATAGACTAGTCCTTTTAGACCCCCAAAATTACACTTACAAAAGAATTTAAAAAAATAAACTTACATAAAAGGGTGTGTTTGGGGACCATCGTAAGTCGAGGTACCACTGTAATCTGTTAGCCTTATTGCGCACACTTAGGCACTGTTGTCTTGGCTTTAGATTCCTGCTTACCATGACTCCCAAGTCTTTTTCACATTCTGTATGATCAAGCTCTACTTCACCTAGTTTATAAATTCGAGGGATATTTTCATTACCAAGGACTAGTACCTTACACTTGTCCACATTGAACTTCATCTGCCACTTTTCAGACCAAGACATTAATTTGTCCAAATCCTCCTGGAGTTCACTGGTATCCTCCTCAGAATGAATCATACGGCCTATTTTTGTATCATTAGCAAATTTACTCATGTCACTTGCAATTCCTTCATCAAGGTCATTTATGTAAATTATGAACAACAATGGGCCTAAAACTGATCCTTGTGGAACGCCACTAGTGACTAATCCCCATTCAGATTTGACCCCATTAATGGAAACTCTCTGCTTTCTATTGGTAAGCCATGCCTCTATCCATGCTAGAACTTTACCTCCTATACCATGAGCTGCCACCTTTCTTAAGAGTCTCTTGTGAGGTACTCTATCGAAGGCCTTACTGAAATCCAAGTAAACTATATCATATTCTTTATCACTGTCTACTGCCTCAAATGTTTTATTGAAAACGTCAGTAAATTTGTTAGGGAGGAACGACTCTCGTGAACCCATGCTGAGATTCATTAATCAGATTATGTTCTTCAAGGTGACTTCTAATAATATCAGCTATAATTGATTCTAATAATTTGCCTACTATAGATGTGAGGCTTATTGGATGGTAATTTGATGGAATTGACTTATCCCTGATTTGAATATAGGAACTACATTAGCTATCTTCCACATCTCTGGCACAATACCAGTTAGGATGGACGTATTAAACACATTCGTTAATGGCTGACTAAGTTCCATCTTGCATTCTTTAAGTACCCTGAAAACAACTCGTCGGGTCCGGGGACTTATTTTGCTTCAGTTTATCTATCTGTTTGATAACCATGTCCCTCGTGACAGTAATATTAGTTAACTTGAATTCTTCAGGAACTGAATAATTGTTAATTTCTGGAATCTCATTTACGTCTTCTTGTGTAAAGACTGACAAAAAATAGTCATTAAATAGAGAACACATTTCCAGTTCGTTATCCATCAGCTGTCCATTCCCAATTTTCAAAGGTCCTACCTTTTCCCTCACCTTCGTCCTATACACTTGAAAGAACCCTTTTGGATTAGTCTTTGATTCATTAGCAACCTTAATCTCATAGTCACGTTTAGCCTTTCTAATCCCTTTTTTTACTTCTCTTTTCAACTGAACATATTGGTCAATAAGGTTAACATCTCCTCTTTTGATGTGCCTATAAATTCCTCTTTTCTCCCCTAATAGATGTTTTAGCCTCCTGTTAATCCATTTGGGATCGTTAAATTGACAGGAGTGACACTGGTCTGAAGTTGCTGATTTCTGCTCTGATCTTCTGTCTGTCTGTCTCTGTCTGTCTCTCTCTCTCTGTCTCTCCCTCTGTCTCTCTCTGTTTCTCTGTCTCTCTCTCTTTCTCTCTCTCTGTCTCTCTCTGTCTCTCTGTCTCTCTCTATCTGTCTCTCTCTCTGTCTGTCTCTCTCTCTGTCTCTCTCTCTGTCTCTCTCTCTCTCTGTCTGTCTCTCTCTCTGTCTGTCTCTCTCTCTGTCTGTCTCTCTCTCTGTCTGTCTGTCTCTCTGTCTGTCTCTCTCTCTGTCTGTCTCTCTCTCTGTCTGTCTCTCTGTCTGTCTCTCTCTCTGTCTGTCTCTCTCTCTGTCTGTCTCTCTGTCTCTCTCTCTGTCTGTCTGTCTCTCTGTCTGTCTGTCTGTCTCTCTCTCTCTCTCTCTGTCTCTCTCTGTCTCTCTGTATGTCTCTCTCTGTCTCTCTGTCTGTCTGTCTCTCTGTCTGTCTGTCTCTCTGTCTGTCTCTCTGTCTGTCTGTCTCTCTGTCTGTCTGTCTCTATCTCTGTCTGTCTCTCTCTGTCTGTCTCTCTCTCTGTCTGTCTCTCCCTGTCTGTCTCTCTCTGTCTGTCTCTCCCTGTCTGTCTCTCTCTCTGTCTCTCTGTCTCTATCTGTCTCTCTCTCTATCTGTCTGTCTCTCTATCTGTCTCTATCTCTCTCTATCTCTCTCTATCTCTCTCTCTCTCTTTATCTCTCTCTATCTCTCTCTCCCTCTCTCTTTATCTCTCCCTCTCTCTCTTTATCTCTCCCTCTCTCTTTATCTCTCCCTCTCTCTTTATCTCTCCCTCTCTCTTTATCTCTCCCTCTCTTTATCTCTCCCTCTATCTCTCTCTCTCCTCTCTCTTTATCTCTCCCTCTCTCTTTATCTCTCCCTCTCTCTTTATCTCTCCCTCTCTATCTCTCCCTCTCTCTTTATCTCTCCCTCTCTCTTTATCTCTCCCTCTCTCTTTATCTCTCCCTCTCTCTTTATCTTTCCCCCTCTATCTCTCAATCTCTCTCTCTCCCTCTCTCTATATATATACAGTGGTCCCCCGGAGTTCGTACTGCTCCAAACTCGAACAATTATGTAAGTGTATTTTTGTAAGGGCTTTTGTAAGTGTAATTTTGGGGGCCTAAAAGGACTAATCTAATTTACATTATTCCTTATGGGAACAAATTTGTTCGGTAACGGCACTTGAGCAGCATTCTGGAACGAATTAATGACGAACTCCGAGGGTCCACTGTATATTTTTTTTTTCAACAAGTTGGCCGTCTCCCACCAAGGCAGGGTGACCCAAAAAGAAAGAAAAACCCCAAAAAGAAAATACTTTCATCATCATTCAACACTTTCACCTCACTCATACATAATCACTGTTTTTGCAGAGGCACTCAGATACGACAGTTTAGAATAGTCCCTCCAAACTGTCACTATCCCAGACCCCTCCTTTAAAGTGCAGGTATTGTACTTCCCACTTCCAGGACTCAAGTCTGGCTAAATCTATAATAACCGGTTTCCCTGAATCCCTTCACTAAATATTACCCTGCTCACACTCCAACAGCTCATCAGGTCCCAAAAACCATTCATCTTCATTCACTCCTATCTAACATGCTCACACACGCTTGCTGGAAGTCCAAGCCCCTCGCCCACAAAACCTCCTTTACCCCCTCCCTCTACTAACCTTTTCAAGGATGACCCCTACCCCTCCTTCCTTCCCCTACAGATTTATATGCTCTCCAAGTCATTCTACTTTGATCCATTCTCTCTAAATGACCAAACCACCTCACCAACCCCTCTTCAGCCCTCTGCCTAATACTTTTAGTAACTCCACACGTCCTCCTAATTTCCACACTCCGAATTCTCTGCATAATATTTACACCACACATTGCCCTTAGACAGGACATCTCCACTGCCTCAAGCCATCTCCTCGCTGCAGCATTTACAGCCCAAGTGTTGGTACCACTATACTTTCTTACGTTCCCTTTTTTGCCTCCATGGATAACGTTTTTTGTCTCCACAGATACCTCAACGCACCATTCACCTTTTTTCCTTTATCAATTCTATAGTCAACTCCCAAATATCTGAAAACATTCACTTCTTCCATACTCCCTCTCTCCAATGTGATATCCAATTTTTCTTTATCTAAATCGTTTGATACCCTCATCACCTTATTCTTATCTATGTTCACTTTCAACTTTCTACCTTTACACACCCTCCCAAACTTGTCCACTAACCTTTGCAACTTTTCTTTAGAATCTCCCATAAACACAGTATCATCAGCAAAAAGTAACTGTGTCAACTCCCATTTTGTATTTGATTCCCCATAATTTAATCCCACCCCTCTTCCCAACACCCTAGCATTTACTTCTTTTACAACCCCATCTATAAATATATTAAACAACCATGGTGACATTACACATCCCTGTCTAAGACCTACTTTTACCGGGAAGTAATCTCCCTCTCTCCTACATTCTCTAACCTGAGCCTCACTATCCTCGTAAAAACTCTTCACTGCTTTCAGTAACCTACATTTGCAACATCTGCCAGATTGTTCCCCTATCCACCCTGTCATATGCCTTTTCCAAATCCATAAATGCCACAAAAACCTCTTTACCCTTATCTAAATACTGTTCACCTATATGTTTCACTGTAAACACTTGGTCTAATATGTAGTACTTGTGTACAAATACAGTATATGCAATTTACTGTTTGTACTCCTATTGTGTTTTTCCTTATTCAGATTATGAATAGAATTTATTTGAGTAAGTATACTCTGTGATAAGAAGAAAGAGTAAATATAAGCTTCATTATGCTTTACCCATAAGATCATTGGGGCTAACTGTTTAATTTTTCTTTTCAGATCCTTGAGGAAGAAGACTAATCTGTTGTAAGATAGGAGTGCCTTGTGTTTCATTTAGATCCCAAGAATAAAAAAGTGATTGTTTCAGTCAGTCAATAACACACGGGTATTCTCTTTAACATTATTTAAATATTTTATCAATACTAAAAACCACACAAGTTTACTAGTGCACTTGTCTCCAGTTGTTTATTGTCTTGTGGTTTTTACCTTATTGCAACTAAGTATTGTTTTGGATCAATTATTAAGCATAATTTCCATCAAAGGCTTAAAACAGTGTTTTATACCATATTATTTGTGAAAGTCTCTTGTTCATATTAAGATTTACAAAATTATTGTGTAATTACGAACAAAAAGTTATGGTTAAAAACTGCAACATACCAGTTAAATGAATCTTTCATGCATCTGTGATACCTTGGTTTTTTTTTAAACTTGATTTTTCCTTAGAATTTTCCATACAGTACAGTGGATTTCCCGAGTTTCGGCCATAATTCATTCCAGAAGGCTGTTCAAGTGCCATTACCGAACGAATTTGTTCCCATAAGGAATAGTGTAAAGTAGGTTAGTCCATTTCAGACCCCAAAAATAAGCTTACAAAAGCACTTACAATATTACACTTACATAATTGTTCGAGTTTTGAGGTGGTCGAAACTCGGGGGTCCACTGTATTTGAATATTTGTTTTACTTGATTTAAATATAACATTACTGATCATATTAATTATTAGTGTTAATTTTAGGGAGAAAATCATGCAGGGTAAGGATCAGATAGACAAAGAAATATAACTAAATAAAGTCGGTAGGTAAACAGGCTTATCACAGTTAAGCAGTAACACAAATGTATATTAGAGAACAGGTTAAAACTTTGTTAAGAGTTATTTTCTGCACAGTTAGTATTGGCCTAATATGTCATTAATAAAGTCAGTGCTTTTTTTTTTTTTTTTTTTACATTCCACATCAGCTGTCTCCTGCCAAGATTGGCTGAAGCAATAAACGGAAACACACTTGCCATCTTTTATTCAATAGCTGTCATACCATAAGTGTGCACATATCACAAACAATTCAAATGACGACTTAACAGCAGCATTCCCCCATCCTTTCTTGAGAGTGCAGGCACTACTTCCCACCTCCAGGACTCGAGTCTGACTAACCAGTTTCCTTGAATCCCTTTATGAACATTACCTTGCTCACACTCCAGTAGTACATCAAACCCTAAACACCACTTGTCTCCACTTTGATATAACATGTTCACACATCTGCTGGATGCTCAGACCTCCACCACCTAGAACCTAGTTCACCCCTCCTTCCAACCCATCCTGGGATGACACCTATGCCTCCTCTCCACCTTGGATTTATACACCTTTGCCATATTATTCTGCTCTACCCTTTACATTATAATTTTTGTAGCCCACACCATCTAATTTCTATGCTCCTAATTCTATGCATAATATTCACATTACACATTTTCTCTCAAACATGACATTACTACCTCCATCCTCCTTGAAGCAACGTTTGAAGAATATGCTGCACACCGACATGAAAGTCTTGGTACTGCTACATTCACATTTTTGCCTTCATAGATACACCTCTTTCTACAGACAACACACCACCTATATATATATTTTTTTCCTCCTCATCTTTGCTGTGGTTCACCTCAGCTTTCATAGACCCATCTGCCGACACATCCACTCAAATATCTAAACTGTTCACGCTCTTTATGCTCCCACCAATCTGATATCTTATGACTTTGCTCTCTTCTATGTTTACTTTTAATTTCCTTTTACATACCTTCCCAATCTCCTCCACTAACCTTTGCAACTTGTCTTCAGAATCTCCCAAGTAACTTGGGCTTCATTATCTGTATTAAAAGCTTAATGCTTTTAGTAACCTACTACCTATTCCATAAATTTGCAACATCTAACACATTGCTTACTTATTCACCTTATTATGTGACTTTTTTAAATCCAGAAATCTGGCAGAGTTTCTTACCTTTATCTAAGTATTCTTCATTGACATTCTTCATTGGAAACAATTGGTATACATATCCCCTACCCCTTCCTTAATTCCTCTTGTTCCTATGTAATTGTACATTCTGTCTGATTCCTAACTTTCAATAATAATTTTAGTATTCACTTTACCTGGTATACTCAACAGTTTTATTTCCCTAAAATAATTACTCTGTCTTGTCTCCTTTTCTGCTTATATAAAAGACTTATGCATGCTTTCTGACAACCTTAGGTACTTTTCCTTCTTTCATGCACATTCTGAACAAATACACTAATCACTCCAAAACTGTCTTCCTACCTGCTTTTGGCATCTCAGACTTAATCTAGTCTGATTCAGCTGCTTTATTCCCTTTCATACTGCTCATTGTTTCACACATCTCTGGTTTTTTTCTTAATTCTGCAAGATCTTATTGCTCCTTTGCCCAGTGCAAAAGAAAAAAAAATCACTTCCTCCTTTCATGATGAACTTTTAACAGCTCAATACATTCCTTCCAACCTTACAGTTCCTCCACCTTCCCATCTATTATCTTCTTTCTTTTGTTTTTAATTGTCAAGTCCATTTGCTCTCAGGCATTCTCAACTTATTAATATCTGAATAACTGAAAGTGCAATGAACATTTGTCAATGCTCAATAATAACCCACTTGGACACACTCAGAAAATGAATTGGTCTGTATATTTCAACCCCCTGCTGGGGTTCTCTTCAGCAGATACCCAAATGAAAGGAGAACATAATTTTATAGGTAGGTTGTGCCTCTCAACCATGCAGGTGAGGATGGAGCATCAGATCAATGCGTGGGGAGACAGGTCAGGGAGTGACTGTGAGTGTGAAGACCTGTCATTACACTCGCTCCTTGATGTGTCTTCCCACGCACTGACCTGATGCTCCATGCTCACCTGCACAGTTGAGAAGTGGAACCTTCCTATAAATTTATGTTCTCTTTTCATTATGTAAAGAGAGTAGTAAGGGAGAAAAAGTTAGCATATGAGAGGTTTTTACAAAGTAGAAGTGATGCAAGGAGGGAAGAGTATATGGAGAGAAAAAGAGATGTTAAAAGAGTGGTGAAGCAATGTAAAAAGAGAGCAGATGAGAGAGTGGGTGAGATGTTATCAGCAAATTTTGTTGAAAATAAGAAAAGTTTTGGAATGAGATTAATAAGTTGAGGAAGCCTAGAGAACAAATGGATTTGACAGTTAAAAATAGGAGAGGAGAGTTATTAAATGGAGAGTTAGAGGTATCGGGAAGATGGAGAGAATATTTTGAGGATTTGTTAAATGTTGATGAAGACAGGGAAGCTGTGATTTCGTGTGTAGGGCAAGGAGGAATAACATCTTGTAGGAGTGTGGAAGAGCCAGTTGTGGGTGTAGGGAAGTTCGTGAGGCAGTGGGTAGAATGAAAGGGGTAAAGCAGCTGGGATTGATGGGATAAAGATAGAAATGTTAAAAGCAGGTGGGGATATAATTTTGGAGTGGTTGGTGCTATTATTTAATAAATGTATGGAAGAGGGTAAGGTACCTAGGGATTGGCAGAGAGCGTGTATTGTTCCTTTGTATAAAGGCAAAGGGGACAAAAGAGAGTGCAAAAATTATAGGGGAATAAGTCTGTTGAGTGTACCTGGTAAAGTGTATGGTAGAGTTATTATTGAAAGAATTAAGAGTAAAACAGAAAGCAGGATAGCAGATGAACAAGGGGCTTTAGGAAAGGTAGGGGTGTGTAGACCAAGTGTTTACAGTGAAACATATAGGTGAACAGTATTTGGATAAGGGTAAAGATGTTTTTGTGGCATTTATGGATTTGGAAAAGGCGTATGATAGGGTAGATAGGGGGCAATGTGGCAGATGTTGCAGGTGTATGGAATAGGAGGAAGGTTACTGAAAGCAGTGAAGAGTTTTTATGAGGATAGTGAGGCTCAGGTTAGAGTGTGTAGGAGGGAAGGGGACTATTTCCCAGTAAAAGTGGGCCTTAGACAAGGATGTGTGATGTCACCGTGGTTGTTCAATATATTTATAGATGGGGTTGTAAGAGAAGTGAATGCGAGGGTCTTGGCAAGAGGTGTTGGGCTAAAAGATAAAGAAGCAAATACAAAGTGGGAGTTGTCACAGTTGCTTTTTGCTGATGACACTGTGCTTTTGGGAGATTCTGAAGAGAAGCTGCAGAGGTTGGTGGATGAATTTGGTAGGGTGTGTAAAAGAAGAAAATTGAAAGTGAATATAGGAAAGAGTAAGGTGATGAGGATAACAAAAAGAATAGGTGATGAAAGATTGGATATCAGATTGGAGGGAGAGAGTATGGAGGAGGTGAATGTATTCAGATATTTGGGAGTGGACATGTCGGCGGATGGGTCTATGAAGGATGAGGTGAATCATAGAATTGATGAGGGAAAAGGGTGAGTGGAGCACTTCGGAGTCTGTGGAGACAAAGAACCTTGTCCATGGAAGTAAAGAGGGAATGTATGAGAGTATAGTTATACCAACGCTCTTATATGGGTGTGAAGCATGGGTGATGAATGTTGCAACGAGGAGAAGGCTGGAGGCAGTGGAGATGTCATGTCTGAGGTCAATGTGTGGTGTGAATATAATGCAGAGAATTCGGAGTTTGGAAATTAGGAGGAGGTGCGGGATTACCAAAACGATTGTCCAGAGAGCTGAGGAGAGGTTGTTGAGGTGGTTTGGACATGTAGAGAGAATGGAACGAGACAGAGTGACTTCGAGAGTGTATAAATCTGTAGTGGAGGGAAGGCGGGGTAGGGGTCGGCCTAGGAAAGGTTGGAGGGAGGGGGTAAAGGAAGTTTTGTGTGCGAGGGGCTTGGACTTCCAGCAAGCATGTGTGAGCGTATTTGATAGGAGTGAATGGAGGCATATGGTTTTTAATACTTGACGTGCTGTTGGAGTGTGAGCAAAGTAACATTTATGAAGGGATTCAGGGAAACCGGCAGGCCGGACTTGAGTTCTGGAGATGGGAAGTACAGTGCCGGCACTCTGAAGGAGGGGTGTTAATGTTGCAGTTTTATAACTGTAGTGTAAAGCACCCTTCTGGCAAGACAGTGATGGAGTGAATGATGATGAAAGTTTTTCTTTTTCGGGCCACCCTGCCTTGGTGGGAATCGGCCGATGTGTTAATAAAAAAATATAAAAATTTTCATTTGTGTATTTGCTGTATATTTCGACCTTAGACAGGAAGTTGAAATATACAAACCAATTAATTTTCTGAGTTTCTGTCTATATGAGGTTTATTAATCTCTCTCCAAAACTGTTTATTCTCAGGAAAATTTACTGAGATAGACTTGCCCAGTCTCACATTTGCTCTCCTTTTGTACTCTGTCACTACCCTTTACCTTTCTTTCTCTCTCCTTATACTCTGTCTTCCATATATATTTTTTAAATTCTAGAAACCTCTTATGCAACCTTTTTCTTGCTCACCACCATCTTGACTTCATCATTCTGCCAATCATGCTATTTTCCACTTGCACCCACCCTCCTTTAACCACTAAATGAGCACTTTTGAATTACTGTATTAGGTATGACATTTCATGTCTCCATATTAGGCATCTATTTGTATGCAACTTCTCCATGAAATTTGTGTTCTTTTCATTTTCTCATCCAGTGGCAGTTGTAAATACAAATACAATTTTTTTGGAAATCAAACAATTGAAACTTCTCTAGAAGATGCAGATATACTGCATATATAATATAATGATAGTGCTATTCTGAAACAAACATTATTGTACAGCATTTTTAAAGATGAAAAACTAGAAAAGATTTTGTGTATATTTAGTTCTTTATATGATAGATCTAATCTGTAGACTTTTAAGACTGGATATTTTCAGCAGATGTCCTTCCCTAAACCCTAGGTAGTAGGTTGGTAGACAGCAACTGCCCAGGGAGGTACTGCTGTCCTGCCAAGTCAGTGTAAAACGGAAGCCTGTAAGTGTTTTACATGATGGTAGGATTGCCAGTGTATTTTCTCTGTCTCATAAACATGCAAGGTTTCAGGCATGTCTTGCCACTTCTCCTTACACTTAGGTCACACTACACATACATGTACAAGCATATACAGTGGACCCCCGGTTAACGGCCATAATTCGTTCCAGAATGCTGTTCAAGTGCCGTTACCGAACAAATTTATTAACATAAGGAATAATGTAAATTAGATTAATCCTTTTGGTCCCCCAAACATACACTTACAGAAGCACTTACAAAAATACACTTACATAATTGTTAGTGTTTGGAGCAGGCCGTTACCGGGGGTCCACTGTATATACACACCCCTCTGGGTTTTCTTCTGTTTTCTTACTAGTTCTTGTTCTTGTTTATTTCCTCTTATCTCTATGGGGAAGTGGAACAGAATTCTTCTTCCATAAGCCATGTGTGTAGTAAGAGGTGACTAAAATGCCGGGAACAAGGGGCTAGTAACCCCTTCTGTATAAATTACTAAATTTAAAAAGAGAAACTTTTTTTTTTTTTTTTGAGGGGAGGGACCACCCTGCCTCGGTGAGATACGGCAGGTTTGTTGAAAGAAGTAGTAGTAGTCCTTCCCTAAACACCTCCACCTCATTTCCCTCACTGTCTCTTTCACCTCTCCCATACATCACTGTATATTCTTTATATAAGGGTTTAGTACTTTCCATGAAGATATATTATTTTTAACACTGGCCATTTCCCACTGAGGTAGGGTGACCCATAAAAGAAGAAGAAACGTATTCGAAAAGTTTTTCTTATTTTTACATTTTAGTAATTTACATGGAAAGGGTTACTAGCCCTTTCTTCTGGCATTTTAGTCGCCTCTTATGACACACATGGCTTACAGAGGAAGGATTCTTCTCCACTTTTCCATGCAGAAATAATAATGATTGGACATTAAAAGTGAAATTAAGAGAAAACCTGCTTTCCTTCATACAGGAATTTTGCAACATTATGCAGACTACAAAATAATAATGTTCTGATTATCATAATGTAAAGTAAATTGAGAAATTTGCTACATAAATTAAATTGTAAAATAAATTTTGGTATTTTCAAGAATTCTTCAGTTGATGTTAAAGTCATTAAGTTTTTTATTAAAAAGAACTGCAAATTGATGCGTATATTTAAAATGTGTAAATTCACCGAGATGGAAACAAAGAGGATTTTTAATTTTTTATTATTTACTTTATCTGTTCTTATACTTACAATACAGTGGACCCTCGCTATTCGAACACTCCAAAACTCACCCTTTTATGTAAGTTTATTATTGTAAGTGCTTTTATAAGTGTATTTTTGGGGGTCTGAAATGGACTAATCTAATTACATCATTCCTTATGGGAATAAATTTGTTTGGTAACAGCACTTGAACAGCATTCTGGAATGAGGGTGAGTTTTGGAATGTTCGAATAGCGAGGGTCCACTGTAAATTATTGATGCACATAATACATCATTAATACATGTGATACATTAGCTTAAATTAAGAAATACATACAATCTGAGCAGAGGAAATCTCAATTAAAAAAAACTGAATTTGTATATGTATGACTAGAATTTATTTTTCTCATATAAAATAGTGGTATCTCGGGATACGAACTTAATTTGTTCCAGAAGGCTGTTCGAGAGCCAATGCCGAACGAATTTGTTCTCATAAGGAATAATGTAAATTAGATTAATCCATTTCAGACCCCCAAAAATACACTTACAAAAGCACTTACATAAATACACTTGCATAATTGTTCGAATTTTGAGCTGTTCGTATCCCGATGTACCACTGTACATATTAAATTTAAAGTGAAGATTACATATGAGGTTGCTTTTTAAAACTACTTGAGGAATTTTAGTAAAATTCTTGCCATTCCATTATGGAGACAAGAAAATGATTACTGCATTCAGGATTCTTCAAAGTGGTCTGAAAAGTGCACCTATATAATGGCAGATATTGGTAAAGTGCCAAATAATTTCTGTTTGAATAGCTGCATATAAAACATTTGTCTCTGGGTTCTAAAAGTAGATAATTGTTTCATTAGGGGGTTCTTTCTCTTGCTTATTCAGTCTTCCTATGTTACATTCTGCACCTTATCAAAGGGAGTGTACAATGAAAGTACAGTCTTGCATGATTCTTTGTAAAGTTAATAAGCAGTGGCACAAGTAAACTCACATGGAGAATATAAAACAAAAGAGTATTGTATATTTTTGCTTTATTGAGGTGCTCTTTAGAATACTGCTTGAAGAAAGACCTCTGTATGCCAAAGCAATATGGTACTCTTTTTATTTATTTTATATTTGCTTGTGGGTTTGTTTGTTTAAGCAGTGCTTAATTACATCATTTTGTTTGGATTTATTTAATCTTCTGAGGAACAAATTATTTATAGTGAATAAATCCACAGGATTTTAGATGCATCATTCTGCCTGTTCTTGCCTCCAGAACATTTTAAATCATTGTTTTGGTCTAGATTTTTGCCTATTGCTTTAGTTAATACATCTATGGTGAAAAATGTATGTTAATTGCCTTGTAGAGTGAAATAATGGTGAAAAAAAGGGAGGCTCTTTTAAAAAAGTATACCTGCAGTGGGGACATTTTGAGACAATATTTAAAGTACAGAGAAACTAAAATAATGGAAGTAAGCCAAAAGTAAAGAGAAGGAAGAAATGACATTCTTTAAATTACAAAAGAAAGTCAAATAATTGTGCATGTAATTAGCATGAGAAGAAGTGAAATTTGCTGTCCTTATTACACAGCAACACTGAAATGTTATCAGAGCTGGTTTTACTGAAAATACCACAGTAGAACATTTAATATAGTTTAGAGTATTCACCTAGATGTACATACAGTGAAACCTCAGTTTTTGTATGCCCTAGTTTGTATGTAAAACTATAGTTATTCTTTATAAAATGTATTTTTTGTTAATATTTTTGGGTGTCTGGAATGGATTAATTGGATTTACATGATTTCTTTTGGGAAATATTAACAAAAATTACATTTTATAGAGAATAACTATAGTTTTACATACAAACTAGGGCATATGAAAACCAAGGTTCCACTGTATTTTGTATACTGGATCAAGAGAGTATGTACTGTATATTAAGGTATGAGGTTGGTGTATATTTTGTAGGCATTCTTTCTGCTTTGCAGAGCCATGTTTGTATTACACAAATAAAATATTAATACTGAGTTCTTGTGTCATTTATATTAGTGTACTGTAGTAGCAATTATAGACAGAATTTATATGAATACAAATTTTGTGCATGTCTGTAAACATCCTTATGCATTATTCATTAATTATATTATTATTGAAGGACAAAAGACTTAAATGCTCATATTTTGCTTTAATCCTTGGAACAGTGTTTAATATTTCCTGTTTCTATGTCTTTTTTATGAAACATTACAGTAAACCTAAAATATTTTTAATGCACTGTAAGTGTAATAGATTTAGGTACAGTGGTACCCCGGTTTATGTAATTAATTCGTTCCAGAATTCTGTTGAAGTGCCGTTACCAAACAAATTTGTTCCCATAAGGAATAATGTAAATTAGATTAGTCATTTTAGACCCTCAAAAATACACTTAAAAAAGCACTTACAAAAATACACTTAATTAATTCTTTGAGTTTGGAGCAGTACGTAAACCGGGGGACCACTGTATTTGCTTTCTTGAGGGTTAAGGAAAAATGTTTTTTAAAGCAATTATCCCAATTTACTTGTGAAGAGTTGTAGACTTTGACAAGTTCATTTTTTTGGAGCTGTGTACCTGGAGGGGACCAGGCCTCATATATTGAATTTTTTCCTTTTCTAAGATAATTTATATTTTTATTACTTGAAAATGTATTGGTTCTCCATGGAGAAGTGGAACAGAATTCTTCCTCAATAAGCCATGCATGTCGTAAGAATCGACTAAAATGCCAGGAGCAAGGGGTTAGTAACCCCTTCTCCTGTATACATTACTAAAACTAAAAAGAGAAACTTTTGTTTTTCTTTTTGGGCCACCCTGCCTCAGTAGGACACGGCCGATTTGTTGAAAGAAGAAGAAATACGTATATTGGTTACATAGTTGGTGATGTATGTCTTGCTTGTGATGAACTGGAGAGGGGTCATACAGGTAAGGGGTAAATAAATAAAATTTCATAATATTTTTTAATAATACAGTGAACCCCCGGCTAACGAAAAAAATTAATTCCAGAAGCCTGCTAAAGTGCCATTACCGAACGAATTTACTCCCTTAAGAAATAATGTCAAGTAGGTTAGTCCATTTCAGACCCCCAAAAATACACTTCCACAAGGCACTTACAATATTATACTTACATAATTGTACGATTTCCGGGGTGTTCGTTAGCCGGGGGTCCACTGTATTTTTTAATGAAGAATTTTAACTTTACCAACTTATGGTAGCATTAAAAAAATAGTGTAGTACAGTGGTACCCCGAGTTTCATACAGCTCCCAACTCGAACAATTTTTTTTTTTTTTTTTTTTTTTTTTTTTCAACAAGTCGGCCGTCTCCCACCGAGGCAGGGTGACCAAAAAAGAAAGAAAATCCCCAAAAAGAAAATACTTTCATCATCATTCAACACTTTCACCACACTCATACATAATCACTGTCTTTGCAGAGGAGCTCAGATACGACAGCTGAGAAAAGTCCCTCCCAGCTGTCACTATCTCAGACCCCTCCTTTAAAGTGCAGGCATTGTACTTCCCATTTCCAGGACTCAAGTCCAATTAAATCAATTAACTGGTTTCCTGAATCCCTTCACAAAATGTTACCCTGCTCACACTCCAACAGATCGTCATGTCCCAAAACCATTCGTCTCCATTCACTCCTATCTAACACGCTCACAAATGCTTGCTGGAAGTCCAAGCCCTCGCCCACAAAACCTCCTTTACCCCTTCCCTCCAACCTTTTCTAGGACGACCCTACCCCGCCTTCCTTCCCTACAGATTTATACGCTCTCCAAGTCATTCTACTTTGATCCATTCTCTCTAAATGACCAAACCACCTCAACAACCCCCTCTTCAGCCCTCTGACAAATACTTTTAGTAACTCCACACCTTCTCCTAATTTCCACATTCCGAATTTTCTGCATAATATTTACACCACACATTGCCCTTAGACAAGACATCTCCACTGCCTCCAGCCTCCTCCTCGCTGCAGCATTTACAACCCATGCTTCACACCCATATAAGAGTGTTGGTACCACTATACTTTCGTACATTCCATTCTTTGCCTCCATGGATAACGTTCTTTGTCTCCACAGATACCTCAATGCACCACTCACCTTTTTTCCTTCATCAATTCTATGGTTTACCTCATCCTTCATAAACCCATCCGCTGACACGTCAACTCCCAAATATCTGAAAACATTTACTTCTTCCATAATCCCTCTCTCCAATGTGATATCCAATTTTTCTTTATTTAAATCGTTTGATACCCTCATCACCTTACTCTTATCTATGTTCACTTTTAACTTTCTACCTTTACACACTCGAACAATTATGTAAGTGTATTATTGTAAGTGCTTTTGTAAGTGTATTTTTTGGGGGTCTGAAATGGACTAATCTAATTTATATTATTCCTTATGGGAACAAATTCGTTCAGTAACGGCACTCGAACAGCCTTCTGGAACGAATTATGGCCGAAACTCGGGGTACCACTGTACTATGTGCATAGATGTATGTACATATGCATACTTGTTTGCATGCACACTTGTGCAAATTCTAAAGCCTCATTTTCCTGCAGCTCATATTCCTGTAATAATCCTTTTGAGTTAAGCTGAAATTACAAACTAAATGTCAAATTTTACTTGGATTTAGGCTGTTGAATTGCTTACTTAATTTTGTCAATCTGTATTGTAAAATAATAATTACAAGTCTAACTTTAATAATTAAAGGAATATTTGACAACAAGATTTTTCAGAGCATGGCCAAACTAAAAAAAAAAAAAAATAATGGTTTCATTTTTTGACTTTGAATAAATAGCCTCAAGTCATCTTATTTTTCATGCAGTTTCCTTCATTGTTTGTTTTCACATATTATTTTGAGTGAGTACATGAGGGTTCTTATTCTGATAACATATTCTTAATTTTTAAGATTTTAAATTTTAATTATGAAGAGGAATAAAAAATAGTACATAGTTTTTTTTTTTTTAATTTGAAGCACCTTTAAGGGCAGTAGCAAAACACACTGCAGTTATATGAGTAACTGTGCTCTGCTGTGTTTAGTCATAACTCGAGAAATGTCCAATTTCAACATCTGTATTGATACTGTAAATAAACAAAAATGTTTTTTTTTTAAACATTGTGTAACAAGAATGTATTGGGAGTGGGAGTGAATGTATTAAGAGTGAGTCTGATTGAAATGTGACTTATTTTGTTTCCATTTGCATATTCTGCAGGAAAATATATTGTAGCGGTGATTTTTAGTACAGTATTTTACTCTTTTTATAATATGTATTCAGTTGTGATATACAGTGGTACCTCGACTTACGATATTTTTTCATTCCAGAATGCTGTTCAAGTGTCATTACCAAACGAATTTATCTCCTTAAGAAATGTTGTAAAATAGACTAGTCCTTTTAGACCCCCAAAATTACACTTACAAAAGCATTTAAAAAAATAAACTTACATACAAGGGTGAGTTTGGGGACCATCGTAAGTCGAGGTACCACTGTACTTAGGTGTTGAATTTGTAGTTATGTGATATACTTGGGGTGTGTGCTTTTAACCTTCATGTTTTTTGGTTTTGAGCATAAAAATGTTGCCTTACATAAGGCTGCATAACCTGCAAGTCTTGAAACTACATATAAAGTTTATTCACCCATAATTAAGCCTGTCCAGTTTATGTAAGCTTTGTAGTTTAATATTTGTATACATAATCTTTATATCATAAGTGATTAGTACTATTTTTGATATGAAAATAAATTACCTAAAAGCCTACAGTATTTTTTCAGTAGGCTCAGTAGCATTTTTTAATACTGCAAGAAAATAATGAGTATTTCATAGCACATTACTCTCTCTAGGTGAGACTGAAGAATTCTTAGCTGAAAGATATATTCACCTTGAAAATTTCTTTTTGAAAACTTAATATTGCAATTTAAGTATGGATATGGAAGACCCAGTGTAATAGTATGAACAAAAATTCCATGAGGAAATAACCTAAATTTTTCCACAGTAGAATAATGTTTTGGTTATGCCATTTTTGCACTAATTCTTTGCAATGATGAACACTACATTTAATTATTTTTTAGAATTATTGTGGCTTTGTAGATGTATTCCTCTTTAAGGGGGGCTCCTTGACGTGGTAAAGAGGCTATCGGTCTGAGGAATTGGACCTTTTGGTCTTCTTCCTCAGACCGAACCTAATTACCCCCCAATCCCCCCTCCCTTTTCCCATCTCCCCCATCCTCCCTTTTCCCTTTCCTCCTCCTCCTCCTCATCCCTCCCTTATTTCCTTCCCAGTTTTACCCTGGGAGCTTCTCTCGTCAGGCATTCTAGTTCCTAGGTAGGGGGAAGGGTATCGTAGTCCATCCCATTCCGTTGAGGTCCTTGGCGGTGGTGTAGTTTGCCGTGGAATCTGGATCGCCTGGGGATGTCCCGAT